>JAQHUG010000102.1:370825-385769 GCA_028555095.1 Dicrostonyx torquatus | reverse complement strand
GAAGTTATACTGAAATCTGTTTTGTGAGGTTATCTCGTTTCTGAGTCTAGTAACATGGTGGAGTGTGTCTAGACTCAGTATTGGTTCTAGAAGAGTGAGGCCTGTGACCTGAATTTTACACAGAGAACTGAGAAGGCAGTTGAAGACTAGGTTCCTCCTGTTATATCAGACATAATTGAGAAGGATAAATTTTACCCAAGGTGATGATTAAAGATGGCAGGGACTTACTCATTGGCCACCTGGGTAGCCACTCCCCAGGGTTCTCCATGGTCACTGAGGGCAACATCAGTCTTCTGCTGTTAGGTCTAGGCCTGACAGGCTTCAGAAGATCCTGGGAAATAGGAGCTCATAGGAAGCCCAGCCATGTGAGGCAGTTGGTTCCAGTGCCCCATCGTCCACAGTCTGAAGAGGGTCTTAGCAGCAGCTGAAGTGAAAAGCAGCTTTGCTCAATGCCTAGTGCTTTCACTTGTGAAGCAAGCTCTGGGTGGAGATTCTTTTGTTCCTTCCGTCCTCTTTGGAGGAAATGGGGGTACTACCAGTAGTTGACTTGTCTCTCTATTATCAAAAGCCTTTTTAATTAAACATTTTAAATGCCATATTCTCCAGATCTCTGAGAATTTGAGGGCTTTCTATGAATGTATCTGAGCTATGAATACAAAGGCATTAGCACAGGATCTGCCTGGAGAGCTGGATCCAAGCTGAGAGGTTGTGGAGGAATGTTTTACCCAGAGTCCTACAACTTGACTGTAACTGGTTTTATCTTACTTAGCAGGTCAGATTTATGCTTGAGAAAGAAAAAGAAGTAACAAAAATATTTTCTTTTTAAATATCTGAGGTAGGGAAGATTCTAAGCCTATAATCTCCAGCATCCCAGAGACTAAAGGAAGACTGGATAGAGGCACAGGCTGCTTTTATAATCCAACAAACACACAAAGGCAGGGTCTGGAGTTACCCAGTACTGGGTCTTTTGAGCAAAGCCAAAAGGTATGAAACCACAGCCAAGAAACAAATCCTTAGTCAGGGAAACATTGCTAGAGGTGGGGGAGGGGCATACCATTACAGCTGATTCTATCTGGCTCTGGAGATCCTTTAGTTTGAAAAGTGACTAGGTTGAAGGTTACAGGTTTTTGGCTGTCCTCAAACTGCCCACAGGCAGCAGGAACTGCCAGGAATGCCTGCATAGTCTCACGGAACCAAAGATACGATTCTGCATGAGAGGGAACTTGTCAGGTTGAACCAAACCATGGTGAGGGACAGACATGCCATGCAGGCAGTGCTTAGGTGAGGAATTCATTGAAAGAAAAGGGAAGGGGAGAGAAGAAAGCAGCCCCTGCCCCTTGGGGACAGGAATTGTGTGTGTGTGTGTGTGTGTGTGTGTGTGTGTGTGTGTGTGTGTGTGTGTGGGAGAGAGAGAGAGAGAGAGAGAGAGAGAGAGAGAGAGAGAGAGAGAGAAACTTGCTCACCTCTTCAGGAGAACCGTGGGAAAAGAGCAGAAATGGGCAGAACTTGTCTCCTAAATGCATAGTTGGTGGCTACTCCTTCATTTCCTGACAACCCAAACCCAAATAATAACACTAAAGCTATATGAATCGCAATACTGTTTGGCCAATAGCTTTTGAATATTTTTAGGTAACTCTTGCATCCCAAATTAACCCATTTCTATTAATCTGTGTATCTCCATATGGCTGTGGAGTATTAGTAAGGTTCTGTCTGGCATCTGTCTCTTTTGGCAGTTACATGGTGTCTCTTTGACTCTGTCTACTTTCCTTCTATATCTCTGTTTGGATTTCCTGCCTGGCTTTACTCTACAAAGTCATTGGCTAAAACAGCTTCTTTAATAACCAATGGTAATGAAACATATTCATAGCATACAGGGGTGAATACCATATCATCTCCCCTTTTCTTTCTAAATAAAAAGGAAGGTTTTAACTTTAACACAGCAAAATTAAATATAACAAAACAGATATTAAGTAAGAATTATAGTTACAATATTTATATCTACTTTATCTTTTATTATAGCTATCTATTCTCCAACTCCATCAAAGACCCCAGAAGGATATAATATTACCTAAATAAACAGGAAGGGCATTGTAAGCAGCTTCACATCAACAGGAATATTTTGCATCTGTGTACAGACTACATAGCGACAAAGCAGCCTTAAGACCCTGGGCTGACGAGGGTACTGCCTGAATGCCTCCTACCAGGTAACAGGGGTCAGCAAAATGCCTGAATTCTAACAGATATTGTACACATTTTTATCCTGTTATTAAAGCCCACACAAAATTTCACAAAGAAAAAGTCATTGATATTGAGAATCATTAAAAATGAAAATAAAAATGTGCTGGAGAAGTGTGGTTTCAGTGTTGAAATGCTGGAACCATGTCAAACAGCAATGTCACCATGTAGTCTTACGAGGCTCCTTTGGTTCAAGTTTCTGTGTTTGTTATACCATCCTTATAAAATCATTCTATGGTCCTCATGATGCACAGCTCAGGCCACACAGACCCGAAGTGAAAGGTAACAAGTAACAGTGTTAAAATCATTGCCAGGGGGTAAGTAAAATTGTTAGTAATTCATTTTTCAAAAAAGGTGAAACAGTCAGTAGTTTATTTAAGGAATAAAGTGACAACAGCAATTTAAAAATGAAAGCAATCTTATGACAATAATGTATTTATTCAGATGAATGAATTAGTTAAAGGGAACAAAGCTGTGAAAAATGGGGGAAAACAGATAAATATAAGGTCACGATGCATACAAATATTCATGTCAAAATATATAATAAGGATGCAAAAGGAGAAAAGCCTAAACTGTCTATAATGATATAAACTTCCTACATAGAAAATCAAATGCAACAGAAATGGCTTTGTCAGACATGTCCACGTGAAATGTTACATAGCAGTGTTTTTCAAATGTGTAGATATTCCAGATTGTTTTAATTTATACATAATGTCAGTAGTCAAACCCAATCAAGCATGTATGTATTGGGATGATTTAACAGAGATAGATTCATGGACTAGTTAAAATGATGGAAAATGTATACTGTAGGTATTCATGAATGGCTTCAGTACAGTATAGAAAGGTTGTATGATTTTAAGTTTTGGGTAGTTTGAGGCAGGGTTCAGAAAAGACAGATTTTGCTTGGATTGAATGATGTCAATCAATAGAGGTATTAGGTTGAATGCCATAGCAATTTTCATCTAGAATGTGAGAAGAATGGGGAAAGACTAATACTCACTTATATAGAACTAATTTGCTGGTTCTTTAGCATGAGTCAGGATGTGAGAAGTGAGAATGTCAGCTATTAGATCTGTATGTTATTCACATCTTTTATTATGTTTGTATTAAATTTCAATGTGACCTTTATTCTGTCTTAATTTATTGTGATTACAGAATATTTCTGATATTTATTTTCTGGAAAATTAGTTTTGAGACCTGTCACTTGCATAGGGTGGCAAACTTCCATTTTAAAAGAAATCAGATGAAATAGAAAGACAGGAGAAATTATCGAGACACAGAAAGAAAAGGAGTCCACCACTTTGTTCTGAGATTGAGTCTCTTACCTGTTGAGAATAAAGAATTCCAACACAATTAACATTCACTTAATGCCCTTATACTGCCCAGACTTCAGCCCTGAGTTCTCTAGGAATCTCATCACAAACTCCCTTCATGGTAAAATGAGGTATCCTAATTCCCTATACAATCCCAGTGGCCCTGGCTTTACCTTATGAACTTAAGATTTTACCTCAGGCAGCTAGAGTCATCCTATGATCTCACTTATCAGACATAGAGGAAAGAAAAGGTTTTTAGGAACTATTTTAGATCCAACGTAAGAGTCAAAAGAAAAAGAAAACATAACAAAACAAAACAGTGTGTATAAATACTGCTAGGTCACTTATTAATAATTGCTACTCTCCCTTGAGAAGCAGATTTTCACACTTGAGGAGTATGTTTTATTCTTTCCCAAAAGGTTTCTTTGTTTCCTAACCCTGTCCTGAAAATATAGGTTAAAATGTTTAGCTGGGAGTGTCCTCATCTTTCCCTGGAGACCCTTTCTCTTACTTCCAAAAAGTCTGTTTTAAAGGATGTCTTTAATAAGTTGCAGCTCTCTCTTAGGGATGCCCACATATGCTCTTGGGTACACTTATTCTTTCTTACTATGTCCACTAACCCTGAAATTCTTTCCTTCATTGAAGCCACAAATCCTGGTTTTGCCTGGACCAAGATCTCTGAAGGTACCGCCTTAGGCCAATGTCAATGACAGTTTGGTGTAAAGTTGTGTTTCTGTCCTAGAAACATCTGACACAAGATTCACTGATAGCTTAAATCAAGTTGCCAACCTTGATCTTCTATTGTTATTGCTTTTCTGTTTCTTAAAGAAAATTTTCATCCATCTGTCCTGATACAACAAAAAACTTGGGAATGGGTAATTTATAAATAATACAAATTCATTTCACACATTTCTGGATGTTAGGAAATAGAAATTTAAACTGTGAGGCTCAAGGCTGTTTGGCTGTATTAGTGCCATGACAGGCTCAATAGAAGTCAGTCAAAGAGTAGGCCTAAATTTCAGTTAACACTAAGGCAATATCTGGTTCCAGGAAAGACCAAAAGCTGATATCATCCAGGAGCCATCCAGTTGGGGAAACTTCTTCAGCCAATGGCCTTTGAGATGCTGGACCAGGTTATGCATGGCCTTGAGTCATTCTGCAGGCAGAGGCCTGATTGTTTGTTTCATGGCCACCCAAATCTGAAATAATCACCAGAAACTCTATTAATTGAAACACTACTTGGACAATGACTCTAGCACTTTCTTAGGTAGCTCATACATTTTGAATTAACCCATATCTATTAGTTTGCATTTTACTGTGAGTCTTGTGGTTTACCAGCAAGGTCCCAGGGCATCTTCTCCTTCGGTGGCTACATGGTGTTTCTCTACATCTCTGTTCTAAGTTTCTGCCTGGCTTTACTATGTTGAGCCATTGACCAAAAGCAGCTTCTTTGTTGTAGGAACTCCTTCAGCCAGTAGCCTTTAAGTTACCAGCTCACTTGGGCATGGCCTCTTATACTATAAATGCGAATATATAGTGTACACTTGCTCTCTCTTATGACTGCTGGATTTGGTTCCTGTTTCCCCTTTAATGCAGAGAACTGTGATCTCTGAGTCTACCCCTACCTAAATAAATAACCTTTTATTATACTCCATTCTGAGCTAGTGTGGGGCTTCTTCTTAGCATCCCTCTTCATCTGGTACCCACATGGATACCACCTCCACACCCACTGTGTTGACTAGTCTGAAATGTCCAAAAGGTCCTCAGCCCAGAAGGTCTCACACCCTTGCCTGCCTGGCTTGATTTCACCTAATAAGTGTTTTTTTTTGAAAAACCCCATTACAGCAGAGCTAAGCACAGTGACAGGAAGTTTCTCAGGCTTGTGCACACTTCGCGTGTCAACTGCCACATTTCCTACCATGCAGCAACTCACACAGCTTCCAGCTTGTGTTCCCTACTCGTGAGCTCTGGACTTCTTGATCCTTGTACAGAATTGATTAAATTGATTTAATTTGTCAAACAAAGCATATTTGTCAGTATTTAACCAGACACCAAGGTGGGAAACCAAAGTGGCATGCAGGACTGATTGTGCTACCACAGGCCACACCACAGCTAGTTGCATCTCTTCACCCCATGGCTACAGCCTCAACACGTGCTGGACAATAAAGATTATTACACCTTCAACAATTTAACAAAGACTCATAACAAAGGTAACTATTGGATTAATAAATAAATCAATAAACTGCAAAGCTATATAATTGCAGACAATATTACCATCCAGGGACTTAAGAACCTTTTTAATTATACTGTGGATTGTATTCTGCAAGGCTTATATGGCTTTTCTGATACATCCATTTATTGGATATTGGGACTAAGTTTTCATATTATATTATATCCTTGAGAAAATGGTTTGATAACAGGGCCAAGAATGAGGCACTTTTAGAAAGGAGTCAGTCTTTACAGACTAATAATGAACAGCTAGCTGACAGGATTGATACCATGGAAATTCAAAAGTTACTTGTATAAATTAACACTATTGAAAAGTATAACATTAATCTGACAGACAAAATTCAATCTATGTCAAAGGGTACTGAGAAATTATCTGAAAGAATTCATACTGTTGAATTTGACAATTAAACACTGTCAAAAAGCTATGATAGGTTAGCAGATAGAATATCTCTCCAGAAAGGCAATATGCACATTATTCAAATAATGTCCAAGGATGAGATGTTATCTTTAAAGGAAAAATTTTATACCTTGGAATCACATGTGCATAATGAAGACCAGAGGCTAGGTGCCTCAATGAAATCACTAGAAATATATACAGACCAGAATATTCAGGCTCTAGAAAAGACAGAAGTAAAAAGATTTGAAATGATAGAGGAAGTTATTGGAGCTGGTGAGCAGGGAAAGAAGGTATAAGAACAGGATTTACTATCACAAGTAGCTGTCAGAGATGACTTACACAGGGTTTTAGCTTCCTACCCTGTAATCAACTCTAAAAAGCATCAAGTTCTAAATGCTCAAAAGGATCCAAAGAATGTAGATGATGGATACCTATAGGAATGAATGATCTAAAAGAAATTAAGTAAGCAGTAGTATCTTATGGCTTGCGTCTGGCATTTGTTAGGGAGATGGTAAAGACATGGGCTTCTAGCAATAAGGCTACTCCACATGACTGGTTTCAACTAACTTCAGCAGTCCTGGATAATGGGTCACAACTTCTGTGGAAATGTTATTTGTGAGGAGAGGCAAAAATTTTAGAACAACAGGGAAAATCAAATGACTTGAGACTTCCCAAGATCAATTTCTTGGTGAGGGCACTTAGGCTGATTCACAGGCTCAAGCTCTTTACGATGAACAAATTTTGTCCCTGTGTCACAAAGCAGCATTAAATGCTTGGGAAAGGACTCAAGAATCAGGAAAGGAAATAGAATCATATACCAGGGTTAAACAGGGTCAGAGAGAACCCTTTACTGACTTTTTACAAAGATTAACTAAGGCTATAAAGACAGAAGTAAAAGGCCCAGAAGCTAGACGAGTACTTACTGAATCTCTGGCTCTTGAAAATGCCAACTTAGAATGTAAATTGATACTTGGACTTTTAAAGATTAGATCAGTGCCAATGAATTGATCCTGCATACAATGTACAATGTCTTGGGTAGGAGAAGAATTTTCCAAAGGTATGAAGAGCAATCAAAATGCCAAAAATTTTAATTGTGGTAGAACAGAACATCTGAGAAGGGATTGTAGACAAGGAATTCCTAGAAATAATGTCTCTTCTGGGAATGGCAAAAACAAAAGGTATTAAACTTCTGTATTATGTAGGAAGTGTGGCAAAGGCCAACATTTGACCAATGAATGCAGATCAGCAAAAGACAGACAATGCAACCTGATTCCATCAGGAAACTCTTTGAGGGGCCTCTTGCAGGCCCCCAAGTCAAAAGTGGGTCCTGTAGTCACTGTAGAGGACATGTCTCACCAGGAAAATTAAAGAAATTCCAGTGCCAGCTGTAAAAAAACATATTGTTCTGGATAATGGAATAAATATGGAGGATAAATCAAAAATTCCTATAGAAAATAGGAAATATATATTCTGGCAGACTTAAAAGATCGAAGACCAAGCTAAGAGTGTGTATAAATGACATTGTAATTATAGGTTTGATAGGCATGGGTATGGACATGAGTACATTACTCCAGAATCTTGGCATCCAAGTTGGCCTCTTCAAGAGGCATATGTTTCATTCCTGGGAATTGCAACCCTATCTCAAGTAAAATAAAGCAAGAGATGGGTTGAATGCATAGGACTAGAAGGACAAAAATGAAGGCTGAGGCCATATGTAGTTAATATTGCAGTGAATTTATGGTGTCATGACATGCTACAGCAATGGAATACCCAAATTAACATTCCCACAGTCCAAGAAACTCATATTTCTGAGAAGGATATAACAAGGTACTATTAAAAAAAAAAAAGGTCACCAGCCATTCACGCTGTACAAGAACACAGAGAAAACAGCAAACCTTTACAGGTACCAACAGCCTACCTTAAAATGGTTGACTGACAAACAAATATAGGTTAAATAACAGAAGAATATAGGCCTTTAACAGAAGACAAGCATCAGGCTTTAGAACAGCTGGTACAGGAGCAACTAGATGCTCCCCATATTGAAGAATCAACCAGCCCTTGGAATTCTCCTGTATTTGTTGTTAAAATGAAATCTGGTAAACAAAGAATGATGACAGACCTCAGAGCTGTCAACAAGGTTATACCACCTATGAGCCCTCTACAATATGGAATTTCTCTACCTTCTCTATTACCAAAAAAATGGACTGTTATTGATTTAAACGATTGCTTATTTACTATAACTTTACAATAAAAGTACTGAGAAAAATTTGCCTTCATAGTGCCTACTTATAATAATTCTCAGCCTACAAGAAGATACCAATATACCATCCTCCTACAAGGAATGCTCAATAACCCTACTTTGTGCCAATACTTTATAAGTCAGCCATTGGAGATAATATGTAAACAATTTCCTAAATATATAATTCACCATCACATGGATGACATTTTGCTATCTGATTCATATGCAGATACTTTAGAAAGAATGCTTCAAAAGTAAAGAAAGTTTTGCCTAAATGGGTATTATAAATTGCCCCTGAAAATACAGAGATTATATCAATTACCTATGTTATAAAATAGGTTTATAGAAAATTAGAACACAAAAGGCACAAATTAGGAGAGACCAATTGCAGGCTCTTATTGACTTTCAAAGATTGTTAGGAGGCATTTCCAGTCTATGACCAGCTGTTGGGATAACACCTGATCTAATAGTTCATTTAAACAAAACCTTAGATGGTGACAAAGACTTAAATAGTCCCACAGAATTAACAGCTGAAGCTGAAAAAGAATTGATTGTCATTGAAAAAATTACAACAGGCAAATTTTAATCTAAATTTTAATTCCATTCTAGTCATAGTGCCTTCCAGAATTTCCAATACAGAAATTTTAATGCAAAGGGAAGGTATTATCTTAGAATATATCTTTGTATCATATAAACCAAGTAAGAAATTAAAAATTTAGGTGGAAAGGTATCTGAAATAATCAGAAAGAAAAATTTCAGACTTCATTAACTAGCAGGAATAGACTCAGCAGAGATTATAGTGCCCTTTACTACTGATAAAATTAAAAATTTATGGGAAAACAATGAACCTTGGTAAAGAGCTTGTGCTAATTTTTTTAGGAGAAATTAATATCAATTGTTACAAAAGTGATAGAATTAACCTTATAAAAAGAACTACTTCAATCCTTTCCCACATTATATGTGACACACCAATAACTGGAGCTCATACATTCTATACTGATACAAATAAATCAGGAAAGGCAGGTTACAAATCAGAAGATTTAAGTAAGATGAAACAAAGACCTTATAATTCTGTCCGAAAGGCAGAATTATATACTATTATCATGGTACTAAAAGATTTTAAAACCACTCAATATAATTATTGATTCACAATATGCAGAAAGAGTTGTCTTACATATAGAAACCACTGAATTTATAACAATTAATAAAGAATTGACTTCATTATTCATACAGGTTCAATATATAATCAGGAATAGGCTTTGTCCCATATACATAACACACATCTGATCCCATATGGGTCTGTGAGGTCCTCTAGCACAAGGTAATGAAGAAATTGATTGATTACTGATTGGAAGTGTGCTAAAGGCCTCACAATTTTATAAGAAAAATCGTATCAATAGCAGAGTCTTAAAGAAAAAGTTTTCTATTACATGGCAACAAGCTAAGGAGATTATAAAGAGATGTCCTACCTTCTCTTCCTATAACCAAACACTGCTAATTTCAGGAAGAAACCCAAAGGGTACTCAAAGGAATGAAATCTGATCAATGAATGTATTCCACTTTGCAGATTTTGGTAATTAAAATATGTACCCCACACCATTGGCACTTATTCAGATTTTCAATGGACAACTGCTTTGAGCTCAGAAAAGGCTGGTTTAGTAATCATGCATTTATTAGAATTTATGACCATCATGGGTATACTTGCACAAATAAAGACAGACAATGGTCCAGCTTATGTCTCTAAGAAAACGAAATAGTTTTTCTTATTATAATATAAAGCATATTATAGGTATACCAAACAATCCTATACATTAGGCAGTTCTAAAAAGATCAAATTGTACTATAAAGGATATGGTAAACAAACAGAAATGTATGTTAAATACCTCCAGAAATAGATTGCATAATGCCTTATTAACCTTGAATTTTCTTAATGCTAACGAGAAAGGAACAACAGCAGCAGAGAGACATTGGATAATAAACTTCTGAATTAAAACAGCCAGTGTATTTTAAGGATGTGTTGATCTCACCATGGAAACAAGGAGACGTGCTATGTTGGGGAAGGGATTTTGCTCTTATTTTCACAAGAGACAAAAAGCTATGGATAGTATCAAAATTAATAAAGACTTGGTCTATGAAAGAAAAACCTCTTGAGAAAGAGAAATGATGGCTCATTCACAGAGGTGACAACCATACAGGTCATAAGGAATCCTCATAAGGGATGGGGCAGGGTACTGTTCTTGTCTTTGCAGAAAAAAACTTACCTTAAAAAACTGAAAAGACTCTGAGCATCGAGATGCCTAAAGAGGAAAAGATAATTACCTAGATAGGATTACCGGGCTAAGAAAACTATAACTTACACAGTTATGAGGACAGGTCTTCTGGGGATAAGAATTAATGATTATGTGTATATATATGCTGCTGTTAAAAAAAATAGTCAAGATTCACTTAAAAATCAAAGCTGGCTTTGGAGTTGGACAATGGCTCTCTCCTCTAAATCCAAGCATGTTGTTAAAAGAAATATTCAGTTTTAGTGTCATGTCAGGAGCCATTCAGTATGGGACAGAAAAACAAAAAAATTAGAAAAAAAATTTGCTTTCCTCCATACCTATTTTTGTCTTTATTGTATCTTTCATTGAATATATATGTCTATATATATTCAATATAACATATTATATATACATATATATGTATGTATATATATAATGTTTAAGTTTCCCACAATGAACAATGAATTTTCCTATAGTAATCTTTGAAGTTTCCAGGAAGAAGATGGGGCCCCACAAAAACTACTCCACATGGTTGATATGACATCATGATGCTGATAAAGCTACTATAAGACCTGTTTTTGGGACGAGCTGTTCATGATGGTTCCGACTTGGTTAGCTGAAATGGTGCACTTCTTTACAACAGTCTGGCTAGAATTCCAAATAAGAACTTCAGAAAAACCCTACCAAAATACTCAGAGACTATTTGCAATGATATCAGATAGTAATCTTGAAACTTAATCATCATTTTACATTTACAGGATCACATAGAATATTGCCTCCATGATAGCTGGAAGTAATTCTAGAAGACGATTTCCCCTCTCCCAGCAAAGTTTGTCATTGGGGTTAGGGACATCAATTATGGATTGATTATATTTGGTATAGAGTTGACGGTTGGGTGGAAAATATGTAGGCTCAGGGATCTTTTTGTAAAAAAAGGAGGGAAATTTAATGGGATAATAGATAGATTAGAATAACAGTAGTGAGAAATAGAGTGAGTACTTGTGAGCTAATATTTATAGGAAATTTACGTTAGTATAGATTCTTGTGAAATTGTAAAATTGGTATAAATTCTTATAAATTGATACAAATTGAACTTATATTGAATATGTTTCTATTTCTGTCTACAATATTTGTACTCTGAGGCAAAGCTATTTTGTCATATTGTATGCATGCATACATACCTCTGCTTAAGTCAATTTGTATATTGATACAATTTTAGGATATATTTATTATATTGCACTATACATTTTGACCTCTGATCAAGATACTTATACATTGTTTACATTTTGAGGTCATTGTCCTCAGTTTTTGCACAGTTGTTTAAAGATATACTAATATGGAGCCTTAGTCTTTAAGCTATATAGTTATTAAGAATTACAGGTCAATAGTCATTCATGTTTGTCATAGTCATAATAGGACTCATCAGGATCTTTAGATACATAGAGATTGTATTCTGCATAGATAGGTAATCTTGAACAACTTCAAAGAGCTGTACAATATGGCATTTAAATAATTTAGGGTTCTGTTGACATGAGACATGATTGTTCTGGCAGCACCAATCTATTTCTGAGACAATGTTGAGCACCAAAGACACTCCACTTGGAGCTTGTTTTCTTCTTGGCAAAACTGGCCTTTGGGCAAGGAACTGCTCATGCATCATTCACTGATAAAATACATGGTGTCTAGACTGGGCAAGCAGGATACAAGAGAAAAAGATTGTCATATCTTGCCAAGCCAGGGTAAGATGGTTTTGAAAATTTTCCTGCCTCTGTAAATGTTCTGTCAGTTACTAGGCCTTAGCTAAAGTTGGTTGCTCCAACCTTGCAATTGAGACTTTGGGTGATTGCCTAGGTAGTCAGTACACTCTGTCATTTGTTACACATTTTAGAAGTTACTTGATTGCACTTCCTGCTTACTCAAGTATTACTATTTCCCTTCTCAGATCTTTGATGGGTTTGAAGACTAGATAGTCATAGTTCGTTTCCTCTCATGACTTGGCCAAGTTATTTATAATACAAGACTCAGAGTCCTTGAATGAGCATGGGATCAAACTGAACCTTCTGAATGTGGCTGATAATTGGGGCAGACTGAGAAGCCAATGATAATGGCACTGGGATTTGTCTCTACTGCATATACTGGCTTTTTGGGATCCTATTCTATTTGGATGCATACCTTCCTAAACCTGGGGGGAGGTGGGAGGGCCTTGGACTTCCCACAGGGCAGGATACCCTGCCCTCTCTTAGGACTGGACTGGCAGGAGGAAAAGGTGAGCAGGGGAGTGTGAGGGAAGCTGGAGGAGGGGAGGAATTGAAAATTTTGAATGGTATTATTTATAAGGTAATAAAAATTATTAGGAAAAAAGACTTAGAGTCCTTAGGATAAGATAATTCTTGAAACATTTATCACAAGTTTCTTGCTTGATATTGTTTCTGCTGGTTGTAATTCCAATTTTTATACTTGATATTTGTTCTTATTTTGTTCTTGTTGTATATAAGTTTGTATTACTCTTAGAACTCTCTTATTTAAACAAAAGGGAGAGGTGTTACAGGAATTCCTTCAGCCAGTAGCTTTTAAGTTACCAGCCAACTTGGGCATAGCCTCTTATACTATAAGTGCTGATGTAAAGTGCATGCATGCTCTCTCTTCTGGTTGCTGGATTTGGATCCTGTTTCTCCATTTCTGCAGAGGATTGTGATCTCTGAGTCTACTCCTAAATAAATAATCCTTTATTATACTCCATTCTGAGATAGTGTAGGATTTGTTTTTAGCATCCTTTACTTTTTTATTAACCAATGACAGTAAGTTATATTCACAGCATACAAATAGGAACCTCACATCACCTCCTCTTTTCTGTCTAATTAAAAACTAAGGTTTTAAATTTAACATAGCAAAATTACATACAAGAAAATAATTATCATCCAAGAATTACAGTTACAATATTTATATCTATTTTATCTTTTATTGCAACAAAGAAAAACTACTAATTAAAACTATCCATCAAAGTCCCCAGAAGGATATAATATTATCAAAGATATCAGGAAGTGCATTGTAAATAATTTCCAAAACTCTAGAATTGACAGAAACATCTCACTGTCTGGATAATCACACAAAGTTCTTCTGTATACAGGCCCATAATATCTGGCAACTATATCATGAAGCAGGAAATTTCAAAGACAGTTCCACCTATATTGTTAGTTGTCAGTCACTTTCTTCTGTGTCCTGAAGAATATCTGGAAGACTCTTTCATGAAGTAGAATCCCTGGAGGACTGTCTCACAGTCTTTAGGTAACATCAGTAGTCAATTTTCTGTGTGTCCTACATGTACAGTTGATACAACATACCATCAAGAAGTTCATGTAAGAGCAGTTTCTTGCACAAATGGCTAACCCATTCAATAAGGAGCCTCTTCAATGCCCATCATTCCTCTTGAAGTAGACTGGTGCTACCAGGAGCAGATGTGTCTCATTGTCATGAAAAATCCTAAGTTCTGTTAGTTATTGAAAGGTTTGAAGAATACCTATCTATTTGAAATATGTCTCTGTACATCTAGAAAATCTAACATTACAACAAACTTGATTATTAAATATGACTATTAACCTGTGTTTCTTAATTATACATTACATTTTAAATGAGCTGCACAAATACAATTCCTTAAACAAAAGCAGAAATACATATTACAGAATTGACCTTAAATTTGACTGATAGACCAAAATCCATACCATGCAAAACATTTATCTCTATAGCATATCCCCCTTTAGATGCAAACAAACATTATAAACAATATTTGGGAATGGAGAAGTAGTTCTCTCCAAACTGTTTTCCATTTTTTGGTTGGGTGAAATAATCTTGGGGTTCATGGAGACCTTTCAGGGAGTCTTGGTCCATCAAACCAAATTAGTCTGGAAGGAATCCACAGGTTCTCATCCTCTATGGAAATATAAGTAGAACCTCTCTCCCAAAGCAACATGTCCGTAGACCCATTTTGAAGTCAAGATAACTTTACAGTTATATGTTGGTTTAGTTTAGCGGGCCCCAGAATCTAATGCCTCTCTGTAGTCAAAAAATTCAAAGAAAACACAATAATATAAATAATCCAAACCTTCTGTCCATCTTCCAACTTTACATGGCTTACTCCTCTATGACTGTCTGTACACTGTCTCTTTAAAGGCCTTGTTTTTTTATAGCTTTTTCCTTCTATCTCTCAAGCTGACTTTCTATTTTTAAAGACACTGTGACTTGTTCAAAGGTTCATTTCTCTCTGAAT
>JAQHUG010000102.1:321491-333200 GCA_028555095.1 Dicrostonyx torquatus | reverse complement strand
TATATCCTTCTGGAGTCTTTGATGGAGTTGAAGAGTTTATAGTTATAGTTTTCCTTAGTTATGATTAAAGATAAAGTAGATGTAAATATTGTAACTGCAATTCTTGCTTGATACCTCTTTTGTTATATTTAATTTTACTATGTTAAAGTTAAAACTTTCATTTTTATTTAAACAGAGAATTTTATATAAAAATTTATTTTTATTTGGAGTCCCTTCTGTGTGTTACTTGTATTGGTTACTGAATAAAGAAACTGCCTTGGCCTGATAGGGCAGAACTTAGGTAGGTGGAGAAGATAGAACTGAATTCTGGGATAAAGAAAGCACAGTCAGAAGGAGACCGCTATGGACCCGCCACCGGAGATAGACATGCTGAGACTTTGCTGGTAGGCCATGACCTCATGGTGATATACAGATTAATAGAAATGGTTTAAATTAAGATCAAAAAATTAGCCAATAAGAAACTAGAACTAATTTGGCCAAGCAGTGATTTAATTAATACATTTTCTGGTTTTTTTTTTTTTTTTTTTTTTTTCAGGGATAAGCTAGCCAGGCAGCCAGGATGACTAAGCCGGCTCTCATTACAACACAGACCCCTACTCCACAGGAAGTCTGTCAGATGTTTTGGGCCCTGGCAGGCCTAGACTTGGCAGCTGAAGACTTATGTTACCCTTGTTATTAAAAACTCCTAAGATAAGCCACTCCCACTTAAATACCCTGTGGAAGTGGTCCTGACCCCTCCCTGACATGCTGGAATTTGGAGTCCAGACCAATGTAACTCCAGGCCAAGGGGCTGGGATGGATGCCACAGGGGCTGCGCTGATGCTCCCAACTTAACATTATCTTCTCAATTCTTTGGATATATGGTGACAGGAAGTTGAGGTAATGATTATGACCAACATTTTAGGCTCCCTTTGGAAAAGGGGGCTTAGACTCAAGTCTGGCTACTTTCTGCAGGCATGGGACAGCATGGGAGACAGGAGAGCTGAAAGCTAGTGGGTTCACACTCAGCAGGAGGTGTGGCTGGAAAGTCATCCTGCTTACTGTCATCCTGTAGATACTAGGCGTCTGTTTCTTGAGGTAGGTAAAAAGGCAGATGTCTAGGAGAAAAAAAATATTATTATTATTGGCCATATAAAATGGGGCTAGCCATGGGATGAGACACAATAGCAAAAGAAACCAGCTTTTAGTTTGCAGGCGTCCTTGATCCAGCAGAGCTGGTACCAGTGGTAAAGTTCCAGGAGCTGGTGCAGATGCTTTTGGCATTGTCCTGGGAATGCTTAGTAGGTTGGTATTGGCTTAGGCATCAGGAGTGACCTGTAAAATATTCTTGAAACTGGCTGGGGTTAACCCTGGATTTTACCAGACCTGATTCCGATGTAGCAATTAAACATTTCCAGGAACCTGTAAGAGAACTGAAACAGATTTCATAGCAAAAGGCTATTGCTTTAGGTTAAGAGGTTTATGGCAATTAAAGGAAATTGGGAACTTTGAACAGCTGAGGATTGAAACCTATTAATCCTGGACTATGAAGCCTGTTAAAGAACAGTACCTTGAGTTGTCAAATGCCTTTAGACAAATCTGGGAGGAATAAATGAGCAAAAAACAAGGCAGTTTTTTAGCTAGCAGGCAATCCCAAATCCTCTCCTTGTCCTTGGAGAACACCAGTCTTAGAAGCAATGCTTCCTATTAGCTGTTAGTTACAAGAGGCCCAAAGATTTACTTTGTGTGAAGAAGATTTAGTCTACCTGTCTTGGCAGGATGAGCAGGTCGATTCCAGGGTGAAGGCATCTAGAGAGCTGGAGAGGTCAAACGCCACTTTTACTGTGTGGATGGCTATGCCAAACCCAAAGCAAGCCTGGAGACAGCAGGTATTCTGTCTTCTTGAAGAAGCCAAGAGTGTTGCAAAAGTTGGCATGTCTCTGTGTGAGAAGCTCTTGTTAAAATGCCATGATCTCAGATCTATAAAGGCATTTAAGTACTAGGTATCATTACCTGTTATTTTAAACTAGGCATATAGGCTAAATTTTTAGAGCTTCTGTAATCTGGAAGCACACATGTACACAAAAACTTAAATCTACACCATGAAAATACAGTTATACCTTTATATAAACATATTGTGGCCACATTATTTTAACAGAGAGACATGCAACAGTTTTAGAAGCCTGTATCATTTGATTAGAGGGACTGAAGTGATGTTCCCAACTTAACATTACAACCCTGGCATCTCTGCCCTCAATGACCATGAAGGGCACTGGGGTAGCTGTCTAGTTAGCCAACAAGTAGGTTTCTGTCATTTTTAATCACTAACTCAGGTAAAATTTATTCTCAGGTCTCTGATGGTGTTTGACAACCAGACTAATGGTAACTTTTTCAGCTTAGTCACAACAATAATGGCATCAGCTGCCTTCTCAGTTCTCTACATAAAATATAAAAGTTTAAATAAGTCATAAAGGTTTTAAAGAAAAAGTCAATTTTAAATGTCTGAGGATATGAGAGTCTATGTAAATTCTGAGGGTCTGAGATGTATAAATGTCTAAGGATATAGAAGCTCACAAAATGATTTAAGATGTAAATACAGGTTAAAAGGTATAAATAGATAATTAAGATATGAAAAAATGTTTTAGATTTTTCCCCTTTTATTGTATAGTTCTAATAAGCTGATAGAGCAATGAGTACTTACTGTTTGGGTCACAAGCTCAAGGTTTTAGATTTTCTTTGGCTGTCATCTAGGTATAGAGTTTAAGTGCTTCTTATCAGGCAAAAGATATCTCTGTCCAATCCTTACCTGGCTCTCTGGACAGAAAGAAAATGTACATGCTTCTAAACCAAATCTGTATTTTTTGCTAGGACTCAAACATATGAGTCTACTCCTGATATTTTACAGGTATACTTTGCCTACCTTTTCTATGATATGGATTTCAGTACTGATTGATAATATTAATATAACTAAAGCTTTTATGTCTCTTTTGTAAACTAAAAAAAAATCATGTAAACTTCAGTGAATCTGGAGTCATAAAACTTAGATGCAGTTCACATAGGTCAAAAGGATTTCAGATAAGTTCAGTCTAGATTTTCCCACCTGTATAATCCTGAGGATGGCATTTTTCTTTTCCTTGGTCTTGGGACTCCATCCTTTCTCACTTACTAGGACTATGGCCCTGAAAGTTTCAAATGTATCTGGTTGACAGATACATGAAGGCAAAAGTCACAAAGCAATCCCACACCAGTTTGTAATTATGATTAATAAAAGGGTTACTTATTTAAAGATAAAAACTTACAGATCACCAGTCTATACAACAGCCCTCTGCGTGACCAAGAAAGGGGTGTAGTAGCCCAAAGTGGAACCTCAAGCAAAAAAGGGGAGAGAGCAGGGCTACTGCTGCTTTTTAAAGTGAAAAAGACCACGCCCAAGTGGGCTGGTATCTTAAAGGCTATTGGCTGAAGGAGCGGAAGGAGCTCCCGCAGCAGATACGTCCAAGCATAAGTTGCTGACTACAACATGTCCAAATGACTGCAAGCCCTAGATTTGCTGAAAGCTGATGTGGACCAGTCCACTTGAAGTGAACGCTCCCTGTCTCTTCAGCAGAGTTAGTGAACGAGATGCTTCTGATAAATGCCCCATTTTCTAAGTTCTCTTATCTTTAACTAGCCTTTCAGTCTTTTTGGATCCTGATAACAATATCCTAATGTCATTTGGAAGTAGTTACAGACAAACATACATCATCCTATTTTTTTTTTTTTTTTTGCCCATAATAGGTTGAAATGCTTAATCCAAAGGAAACTCCCTGACATAGGGGACAAAATGGCTACTTATAATGCCCATTGACATACCAGAATAATAGGCCCACAAATGTAAATTGATGAATTCACTAGATAAAATAGTTCTTCAATAAGAAAAGACACTTGACCTTCTTTATGTAGAACCAAAGAGATATTATATGGTCTTAAAAATTACTATTTCTATATCTATTACTCAGGATTATAATCTGGTCCTACTCAAAGATCAGAACTACAAGGCCATAAGAATGGTAATATATGCAAGTGTCACTGCCCTGAAAAAAAAAATGTCATGACAGGCTCAATAGAAGCCAATCAAAGAGTAGGCCTAAATTTTAGTTTACCCTAAGGCCATGCCTGGTTTCAGGAAAGACCACCCAGGTACCACACAGGAATGTAACAATCAGCATCCAAAGGGAAAATCCTTAACATTCCAAGGGAAATACCTAGCATTCTAACCGATATATACAGGATCTCCAGATGCCTTAGCCCTATCCTCTTAGTCCTGTCTAGGACACCCTTAGACACATGTTAGTTAATCAGGGATCCTAAGCCTTAAAAAAAATACCCTTACCCCAACCTCTACTATAATAATAATAATTTAAAAAAAAACCCTACCCTGTACAGGTTCAGCATTCTCTAATCATACTCCTGCATCAGACACACAGAGGGTCCAAGCTTTAGCTTAAATAAAGGGTCTTTGCATTTGTATTTGAGTTTGGACTCCATGGTGGTTTGGGAAAGACCCTGTGGTCTGGGTATAACAAAGC
This sequence comes from Dicrostonyx torquatus, assembly GCA_028555095.1. Taxonomy (NCBI): domain Eukaryota; kingdom Metazoa; phylum Chordata; class Mammalia; order Rodentia; family Cricetidae; genus Dicrostonyx; species Dicrostonyx torquatus. The sequence goes on along the minus strand of JAQHUG010000102.1, from coordinate 328,653 downwards.
CATCAAGAGATTTGGTGTCTGATGTGGAGTCCCCTCTCTGCTTTCCATGGTGATACCTTATTGCTATTTTCTTTGAGGGGAGGGAAGGCTGTCTATTCACATGACAGAAGGGATGGAGGAGAGGAAAAGGCCTAGAATAGTTCTTTGCAGTCCCTTATTGGGCACTTGCAACTTGCTTTCCAAAGCTTTCATCTCTTATACCAACACAATTGGATGAAACTTCATTGTAAATTTTGCAGGGGACACATTTAAAACATAGTCATCAGCATTCACTTAATTCTAACATTATTTTTAATAAAACTAGTATAGAAGATCAATAAAATTATATTAGTAATGCAAAAAAGTAGATTTAATTATAAAACATTATTGAAATGGCAAGAGCCTGAGTATTTTACATAAAACAGGAAAGTACTGATGACTCCGGCCCTTAGGAAGTTGTGCTGGACTGTATGTGGTCAATTCTATACTAACATTCTAATCTTGTCATGTTTTTCAAAAATCCCTTCCTCGTTTGTCTTTAGAGTGGTGTTTGCTTGTTTTGCTGACAAGAGAAACTTCAACAGGAAATGCAGAATTAATGAAGAAATTATTATCATGAAGTCACTTCATAGACACCTTAGAAATATTCACAGCTCTGACCTCATGTCTTTGTACTTCTTTTTAGGAAAAAATCTTAGTATGAGCTGCACCCCCAACACAATGAACTCCAGTTAAACCAGAATAGACCAAATTAAATGCCTGTGTTAAAAAAATTCCTGGTTCCTCTATTAAACAACACCTCCCACAATTCTTACAGTGTCTCCATAGAGTGGCAAACTCTGAGCAATATGGATGTAGAATATATGAGGGTGAACAAAAGTGAACAAGCTAGGATTGGAGAGAATTCTTAACACTCTTCAAACATTGGCAAAATGTCTCTAGCCTCCTTCTTTTGATGTCAAAATTTTTCCATTAATATATGAATGTATTTGACCCAATACTTTATTCTCTACTAAACTTGGAACATCTAAAGGTAAAACACATTTCTCAAAATGATGATGATTCTTTATTAGCCAGGAACTGTCCGAATTGTCATAAGTCCCAATTATTTCTGAATGAATTTATTAAATTTATCTTTTTATATTTGATTTGCTTAAAATTAATCTTTCAGTCATAGGCATGATAATTATATTTTTAAAAATGAGAACACTGATTTAATATTCCATTCATAAGACATACTAAATGATATAAAATAATTACTAAATAGGGTTTCAAAATTTACAAATCTAGACCTTTATAATCAAGCACATGTGGGTTTCACAAATAGAGAATAATTTTTCATTTAGTGAATTACACATACAAAAATGCATATTCTTCCTTTTGAGAGTGAATTAGTTCTACATTAATTTTCATTTCATATATCAAAGGAAAGTATTCTGGAAAAGATAGCCAGTTTTGAGAGTAGATGTTTGAGCATATTCCTGACAAGTCACACTTAGTTGAGGTGCCACAGCAGCTGACAGTTTCTTTGATAGAAATATTTCTGTCATGATCCATTTGAGGGTGGCAATATTTAGCAACTAGCTTACAACATGATTAAAATGTTAGCAATCTGTCTAACACAGCAGCATGAGCTAGTACTCGTGCATCACAGTTATTTCTGAGAGCCTGAAGAATCGCCAGAGGGGCAGAACTATAGATGCAGTAGAGGAATGCTGTCACAAGGAAAGCAAATGTGTTACAACATGATTTGAAATATGGAAGAATACTTGTTAATTCTGGACTCTATCCCACTTCTTTCAGTCCCAGCTGTAGAAATTGAGAGCAGCATGAAAAACTAAACAAAACCACTCATGGCAAAAATAAGTCCTCTTATTTAATTCAGGTACCAAGTCCATTTAGGAAGAACCTGGCTGTCCATTGTGTTCTATCCAATACTGGGACTAGGGAAGCCCAAAACAACAGAAAGATGCTGTGTAAATTTGAAAGTGGCTTCAGGAACTAAACCAAAGCTTTAATTCACAGGAAGAATTAAATTGGCAAAGAGAAAATGTCTGGGATATGCAAGTTGTAATGTTTGCTCAACCAAACCAACTATTAATTATCTTTGCTGCCCCTTGACCAGTTGGTCTAAGATGAAACATGACTGGTTCCTTTATGGCAGCCTTTTGATTTGATTTCATTTGTACCCTAGGAATAACAAGAGAACTCAGGCCTCTTTGTTCAACAAAGCGAAGTTGAAATGTTTTCATTTGGGATGGAGTGACATACATCAATATAAGATCCTCATTTAAACAGGGATGTGTTCAGTTGTTTTGTCTTTTCTCTTCTTGTTGACAGTAGTCTTTCCATTTCTTTCTCCACAGGTCATGGAAACTGAGACAAAGAGTGACTCGCTCACTCTTTCACAGTTATCCCTGTGCAGTAGTAAATAATTTGGAACCTTCTTTGTACCAGAACAATGAAGAAATAGCCTGTAAGTATGACTGGGAAGTTGCTTCTCCTGAGAGGCTCAAGGTTTTCTTAGTCTTACTAACAATAGTCACCCATGAGAAATTAAATATTCTTTAGTTTGTTTTGTTTGATTTAAACACTTTCTTTTCAAATAAGTTCAATGACTGCGGTGCTATCTGCTGTACAAAAGTCTAATGAGATTGGCAGCAAAGAGACTTAAGGAACAGAATGTACAGTGGCTGAAAAATGTGCATTTTTCACAAACACTGTAAACTCAAAATACAGGAGTCGAGAATTTTTTCTGTGTTTATTCAGAAACCATTGTTGTCACAATGCTGTAAAAAATTTCTGAAACCTGCCTTTCCTTGTTGCATTGAATTTTCCAAAAAAGCAGCTTATTATTGTCTGTCAAGTGCACATATAACAAAGTTTTCACTGTCTTTCACATCCTACACCATCTAGGATAAGAAAGAGTCAGGAAACACAGCAGCACGTTTTTTTTCCAATTGTATAGTCAATTATATACTGGCAAAGACACATCATAATAAAGATTTACATGCATAAGGAAACCTGTAAAACAAAATACATAAAGGGTGCATAGAGCTGGACATCCTTATCAAAAAATACTTATGTATGTTTGGTTAAACCTGGTCTGCTGCTTTTAAAGACTGAGCACTAGATTTTCACCATGGTGAGTGACAAGTGGGAATAGGTTAAATTTTTCTAGGGTTAGTACTAGGGACTTATTCTTACCCTAATCCTTAACCGCTTACCTACTTTTACTCTTTCAAAATTTTGCCCTTCAATTTAACTAATTTTTATGTTAATTCTCATTTTGTTTATTCAGCTCTTAATAATATCTAGCTTATATTACCTTTTATTCAGTTTCCAGAAAATTAGATCTACATTGACTGTTTCTTCTCTTCCTTTTCAGTTTCTTAACTCTGCAGTATTTTTAATAGTTAGAATATGCATTATTTTTTCAATTAAGATATGTCTACTTGTCCTAATGGCCAAAATCTGTTTCTGATAGTGGTATTATGGTATTGTAAATTTAATGTAGAGTTCCAAAATAGGGCGGACACCAGTCAACCCATCCATCAGTTCTATCGCTCACACTTCTTTATTTGTGCCTTTTTCATTCCTTGGTTTAGACTCGCATCTAATATCTTTACAGAGGACTGGTGTCTTTATAAAATAAAACAGCAAGAGTGAGTCAAAAGCAAAAATTCCAAGTGAAAATGTAGTCAATCCTTGGCCAGACTAGAAAGAGAAACCACCTTGACCGTGGATTTCCAACCTCTAACATGAAGAGAAAATGTATTTCTGTTGTCTGGCCCACCAGTTCTGTATAGTAACCAAGACTGAAAAAGAAGTCCGTAGAAACACAGGTTAGTTTGCTACAAGAGTGGTTGGAGATGCAGGCTACTGCATTCCTGAGGTCTTTATTCCCATCTGCATTATGAAGTGAATGCTGGAATGGAAGCCATGTCCCTGGAGCAGGAGACAGAAAGAAGACAATATTTGAGCATCCCATCATTTCAGAAAATTTCATGAACTTAAAACATTGCTTATGTCATTAGCCAGACTATCACAGAGATGCTCTTATTTGCAAAAGCATGAAATGTAGCATAGTAGCTAATGCTAAATGATTTCAGCTAAAAATTAAGGTAATTTTCCCAAAGAATTCATGAAAGACTTTTTAAAATTATAACACCCTTTATTATAAAAAATGATGGCATTAAAAATATATTAACAGGTGACTTTTATGAATTACATGAAGTGTTAAGTTAAGACTGATCACAGAGTTGGGTCTGTAATAAAGACAGTGAACACTCTGATCTGGACACTGAGTACAGCCAAGCCTGTTTTGTAAGCAAGGAAGCAATATCAGAGCTGGAGCAGTGTGAGTAGGCTGAGAGTAACTGCAGTTTAGTTCTCTTTGACAAAGCTTCAGTGCTCCAAAATAAATTACTGAAAACACTCCATGCTGTTGTAGTTTAATATTATGTAAGAGGAACACAGAAGCATGAAAAAAACAATGCAAGATTTTCTGTTGCAAAAGACATTCTGGATATTTTTTATACAGTCTCTATGTACAAATTGCCAGTGTTTTAATCACCATCTGTCAGATCTTTGGAAAAGACACCATCTCAACAAAAAAAAACCTAACATATTTTTTAAAGAAATATTTAAACCTGTGATAAAATATATATATGCATCTAATTAATTGATTAATCAAAACTTTAAAGTGTTTGGATATTTAGCTTTTCAAAATAACCTTATCATGCATAAATAATTTAGGAAGACTCAAAGGCTGAGAATGATCATGTGATTGGATGGGTGTGATGGTATCTTCACTCATATATGAGGATAGTAAGGATACTGTTCCTTGGTACTCACCTAATTTTTCAAATAAACCATCCTCATATGACTTCTGGATCTTGCTGTTACTCTGAGTGAGTAATTTGAACTTATTACGGTAAGGCAAACAGTTGTAGGGGCTACAGGTCTACCCCTCCTCCCAGGGCTCATATTGAGGATAGCTTGCACCTTCTGTCAAAACATCCTGTTTGTTCTTGTGCTCCCTCTGCCCTCCTGGGGGTTAGCTATAGGGTCAGGCGGTTGTTTACTCCATCTTGAGCCTGGCCATTTTAGGCCTGGTAATTTCCCACCTGCCTGGGGGGTTGGGGGATTTCCATTGTGCAGCAGTTAGGTATATAAGGTTTTCCTAAGCTTAAATAAATGGCATTCGGCATTCTCTCTTCATGGATGACCCACGTCTCTTGTGTTCCTCCAGGCCATTGCCCGGCATGAACTTTTCTGTAGAGAGTAATGCAGGCATTACAGGCAGTTACTGAGACAAACCTCCTAGATCAGTAAAGCCCAAAGATGTGGCATTTTGTGACTTATCTTCAGAAATCACAGCGCCCCTTCTCTATCGTATTAACTCTAAATCTTAAAGGTTCAGGAAAGTAAGACACATAGAGACCCTGCCCCTCTTAGAGTACCACAGCCCACTGTAACCGTGGGCTACAAATGGCGTGGCTATCCTTGAAGACTACGGTTTGCTATAGTCCTTTCTATGAACACACAGTCACAATGTGTGTGAATGTGTGTGTCCCATTCAAATGTACTCAGTATCTTTATTATCTCATGACATGTCTCTAAGAGCCGTCTGATGGCAGCATTAACTTGAAGCCTGCTTACATTTTTTTTTTTTATATTTTTTCCTCCACCCTGCGCCTCTGCAAGAGCACCCACCCCCCAAGGGGAGGGGGCAAGTGCTGCAAAATGCCGAGAATACTTTTCTTTTCTATGAAAGATGCTGTTCCTTGTGGTTTCTCAGATTCAGTAGCTGTGTGTTCAGTTTTCATGTCTTAGTATCTGCTAATGAAACATGCCTGTGAACAGAATAGGCATGTAGTCTACCTGATGCCAGCTCCGGCCTTGAAACACATGATGTGGCTGACACGGAAAAGCCACTGTTGACACTGCCATTAAGATGATCATTTTGAGACAGCAGCTACAGCGTCCGTAGAACTCTCCTGGGAACATGTTACCAGCTTAGCTCCTGAAACTCAGCCTTAGTTCTTAGAGACTGGTAGTTTTTGCTCTGGGATCTTGTTTCCAACTACCAAGCCCGACTTTCTTTGTCACAGGAAGCCCATGACTGATTGCAGCTGGGTGGTTTCCTCAGCCAGTTTTTATTTTACTTCATTGTGAGGATGTGGATGGGATGGCCTCTAGATTTCAACACTTTTTTGCTCTAAATCCAAATTGTCATGCCTATTTTAAAATTACTATGAATTCTTACCTGCCAAGTGATAATTCTGTTTCAAAATAAGAATAGCCACAGCTTTCTTCTAAGTAAATTTATCACTAACTTAGTTACCGGTGATAAGAGCCAAATGGTTTTTGTGTCTCATTACTTAAGGAAAAGATCTACCTGAGTGCCATACTGGATGATTCATTGTTACTTAAACATCTTTTGGTTGTCAGAAAGTTTGTAGAAGTTCCAATCAATTCTTAATTATTTTTATTAAATGTATGCCTAATTGAACTTATGTCTTGTTCAACTGGAAAGAAGCCATATCTGTACCTGGAAACCTAACCAACACTACCTTGCCAGTGACATCATGGATCTGAGAGGAGGACCAATTGCTACCATCTTACTAGCATAGTATAATTCCTAACTGCATAAATGTTCATGCTTATCCCCAAAGGCAACTGTAGCCCTTTTCCAAGAAGCTTCCTGTCACAGCAGACAGAAACCATCACAGAAACCACCACTGTTCAAAGTGCAGAGAACAGTCAATGGTGGGGTGCCCAGAATAAATACCTGCAAGAGAACTCCTACACCAAAGACTGAGAGCATCCCAGAAGAGGGGAGCTGAAAGACTGTGAGTACTAGAGGACCAAAAACTCTGATGTGAGATTGGGTCTCCCATCAATGAAAGAGACACCTCAACCACATGGCTCCCTAAAGGAGACCTGGGCAAAAGCAACACAGCAGACGTGTTAACATGGAAAGGGGAAGTCCCTCAGTGCCCCATCCCTGGACAAAGAACTGAAATCAACAACAAAATGCAGCAGAGGGATAATTCGTGTTTCTGAGGAATGAACCCCATTTTGTTAATGGTTATCCAACCCCAAGTGGTCAGCTCTGAAATCATATAATACAAGCAACACAGAGCAGGTTGTGTTTATATATTTAATTATTTATATG
>JAQHUG010000102.1:230077-246813 GCA_028555095.1 Dicrostonyx torquatus | reverse complement strand
TGGGATTCCCTTCTGTATGCTGTGAATACCATTGGTTAATAAAGAACTGTGTCTTGGGCCTGCACAGGGAATGAAGGTAGATGGGGAAAACTAAACTGAATGCTGGGAGAAAGAAGGAGGAGTTAGTTAGAAGTCATGTAGCCCTACTGGAGACAGATGCTGGGAACTTTACCTGGTAAGTCTCAGCCATGTGGCAGTATACAGATGACTAGAAATGGGTTCAATTAAGATATAAGTGTTAGCTAATAAGAAGCTAGAGCTAATGGACCAAGCAGTGTTTTAAATTAATATAGTGATTATTTGGGGGCTGAGCATCTGAGAAACAAAAAGCAGCCTCCTCCTACAATTGAGCATGTTATTAAATTACTACTGAATTACAATCACTGGAGTTATTTGCTAAACTGTTAAGAATGGGCAATTTCTGACACTGGTGGCAGCAGTATACAGAGATTCCTGTGGATTCACTAATGTCTGCCTTAGTCATTCGTGGAATGAGACTATCATAGAGAAGAGAGTATTCTAGAGCTCATCTAAGTCACTTGCCACCTGGACTTTTGCCCTTTGAGCATCTCTTCTTTAAAAACAAACAAACAGAAACATATTAAATCACAAATATTAATCCTGGAGAGAATGTATATGTCCTATGTGTCACAGGGCATGTGTGGTGGTCATGGGACATCTCACTGGAATTAGTTCTTGCCTTCTACTATATGGATCCAGAGACTAAAATCAGATCATCTCTTGAGCATCTCATTGACCCCTCTAGAGTCATTTTAATTTTTAAAACACTATTCTTGAAAGTGATTTTAAGTTAATTCCAATCTCACTGATGCAGAAATTCTTTGAAAACTGGCATATTGGACTGGGAAGATCACAGGGTGGCTAAAGAGTACATGAGGACTTGACTTAGGATCTTGCATTCAGATACATAGAGTCATGTAAATTCATACTGGCACACATCTGTAATCCTGGACTCCTAGGTTGGGGTAAAAGGCAGAGACAAGAGAATTCCCACAAGCTTGAGGGCCAACTAGCCTGTACATGCAATGATAAGCAAGGTGTCCTGTCTCAAATAAGATGGAAGTCAGTGACTAATGCCCAAGGTTGTCCTCAACTCCATGTATGCACCATGGCATTCACATACTGACACATAAACATACATATACAGTTAAGAAAACAAAAACAGAACTGAGGTCTCGTACAAAAGCAAAGAATTTCCTGTTAGTCCTATGATAATCATGTCAAGTTCCTTCATCCTTTTTTTTTTATTCCTTCTCACATCAATACAATTATTAGTTGGGTAAGCTACATAGGATTCTCTTCCCAGATTTCCAGAAAAGGATGCAGTAGTAAAGGATCTCTCCAACCTTGTCTCCTCTTCTGAAGAGTAGGTGGTCAACACTCCACTTTCTACCTGGCTGGGTGTTGTCATCTGCAAACAGAATTAAACCATCATATCATCGGTACACAGCCAGTCATATCTCATTTCTGACCCCTTTGTTATTATTTTCATTGAAATGCATGTTCTCCCTTTCTGTGTAACACACCTGGAATTTTAATGTCTTCAATGGAAGGTGGATAAAACTAATGAAATACTAAAATAAAAATTGGGATGCAAAATTTGTAGTGAATTTCAAATCTTCCAGAAGACTGTGTGCAATTTATTTAATCATAGGTTAGTAGCATAGTGCTATAGAAATAGTTGCTTAGAAACATGAGTATTGTGATGGAGCATTTAGAGGTCCTTTATTGAACCACTGATGAATTATAACCACTGAGCTTTAAATTGCTGAGCTGTTGATACCATGTCCAGTGTGGCTGCAGAAACATGGTCCTATCATAGAGAATACACTAATGTCTGCCTATATTATTAATGCTACTATGTAATTATCATTTGGAGATGAGAGACATGAGAGAATTCTGTGTGTCAATCAACAGCCACCTGGCCTCCTGGACCCATGGCTTGCTTTCTCCATTTTCTCTCTATTGTGTTGCTTTTGATCACTTTCACATAGCATTTTCTTAAGATACAGAAAGGTGTGTAGAACAAAGTCAAAAGGTGAGCTAGTGCTTACCCCTTATCCTGTGATGTTCAACAGGCATCTTACAGGTAAGGTTCAGGAGACAGCCAAAAGTGTGCTTATACACTTGTATCTCATTGAAGTATTTCCTACCTAAGCATCATCATAATTATTTCTGGATTAAATATATAGACACAAATTAAATAGAGGGACAGTCTTTGAACTACTATATCTAAGTCTGGATATTTTAACTAGGAGTGAGAAACTAACTTTAGTTTAAAAAGTGATTGTTAGCTGGAAAAAGGCCTTTTCTTCACTGGCTGTCAAGGTTTCACTCACTATAGCTTCCAAAGGTGTGTCCAGCAAGGGTAGTGCACATGCTGCTAAGCTTCCATCCTTTGTATTCTGAAATACGCCATACACGTAACTGCACTGTCATCAGTAATTTAAGGCCATTAAGTTTGACTTTTTTCTAAGGCCTCTTGCTATAATTAAGCTCCATCTCCAGGAATTTTTTAAGTTTTGCCTGTAACATACACCAAAGATCTAAAACAGTACCTGACAAGTAACAGACACTCAACAAACATTGGTGAAATGATGAAAAAGATTCAGAACCCAATGTGTGGCAGCTGTGTGAAATGAAGGATAGTCTCAGTGAATGAGATACACATCCGTGAAGTATTCTGGGTTATGGTACTGTCATCCTTCCCACCCTCTCCTTGCTAACAGATTGATTTTCCTTCAGACAGCTGAGCCCACACTGTCCCAGATTCCTTTGGAAATAGGAGTTAGGTGAAAGACAAAAGTGGCATCTTTCATCTTTTAATGGCACCAAAAGAAGAATTACACAGATATCAGCTCCATACTACTCTGCTTCTTACTAGACATTGGCAATTGCCTAAAACCATTCTTGTACATTAAGAAAACATGTTCTCATTTTGCCAATCAAGTTGAGCGTCGTTTTACTTTTACAGGAATATATTTCTAAAATATATATTAGGTCATTCCTTTTCTTCCTTTGCTGTAAAATTTCTCTTGATTCTGGTGAGGCATCCTGGACCTGGGTTTGGTTTTGTCTTTACTCAGTCTCTCTCTAATATAAAAGACCTTTGGGCTTCTCTCTTTCGCTACAGTTTCCCCAGCATGTGCTTTGCTACAGTCACGAATGGCTTCCAGGTCCTTTCCATCCTCCTCTTAGCCTCCTCTGCTGAACCTCATCCCTGGGGATGCTCTCCATCTGTAATCATCCCCTTCTCTCTTTTTGCTATCTATTCATATACACTACATAGTTCAAATGTCAGCTGCATGCTAATAACTTTATGTTTTTAGCTAACTCATTCAAATAGGGCAGACATATGCAAAGTGATGTTGATTTGACAACCAGAAAAAAGAAACTACACAGTCAGCACTCAGATCACATAGAGCGTCACAGACAGTACTTTTGATTTTTATTTCTTTCACAGCAAGACTCCTACTTCTCCCTCTCAACTTCCAGGATTACAGGCAAACTGTCCTGTGATCTCCACATATGTATGTGTCGTGTGTGTGTGCAAGTGTAAATGAATTTGTCTTTGGAGTTCAAATGAGGGTGATAGAACCCCACTCCACCGTAGGGCTGGAGTTGCAGACAACTGTGAGTCTCGTTGTGTATGTAGGTGCTGGGAACTGAACTCAATTCTCTGCAAGAGCAGTCTATACTCAAAAGCACTCAGCCATCTCTCCCAGCCATTGCTGAGTTTCTTAATAAAACAGCTTTAATACATAGTTCAGTGAGATCAGTGAGTGAAATACATCCTTTCTCCCCAGGTTGCTTTTGATGAAATGAGAACATGAGAACGGTATTCATTTAAACTCTGCCTGGCTTATTATCACTAGCCTTTTCCCGGCTAGCCCTCACCTCATAAACTAACCCATTATAAAAGTCTGTAAGTCACCACGTGGTGACATACCGGAAAGGTCTAACCTGCATCCATCTGCGACAGGTGGCTCGTGGTGTCTGGCTCACTTCCTTTTTTTTCCTCCCAGAACTTCCGTTCTGTCTACTCCGCCCACCTAAGGGTTGACCTAACTATAAGCCAGGCAGCTCTTTATTTAACCAATCAAAGCACAGAAATACAGGTGGACCCTCCCACAGACAGTAAAGAGGGTTCTAAGTGGGTAGTATTTTATCTCTACTAAGAAGGAAGAGCTGAAGCAATGCAGTTCGTGTCTTGGCTTTGAATATCAAGTTTGGTCTGTTAATTCACGTCATGATTTTTTGAAGCTTGCAGGATAAGGAAAAATGACAGATGACTTCAATGATATATGCTAGTGAGGTATGGAACTGAAGGACTGAACCTTACCCTGTGAATTATTGAACTTCATCTACGTTAAATGTCTACTTTATACTAATATCTTTTGATACCAAATATGGCTGTTATCAATAGTATATATAAATAGTATATATAATTCCAATTATATTTGGATAATCCTATCTACTCTTATTTTCTTGGTTTCAAAGATTACTTAAAGTAATATGTGATTTTGAAACACAATACAAACACCTATATTTATGTGTGTAACACATGGATACATGTAGGTGTGTGTGGGGTGGGGGAACACATGGATATGTGTGCATATGGATTCTGAGGTCTATGATAGCTATGTTTTTCTATCCACCTTAAATTTTTTTTATGAGACTGAGTCTCAAAGTAAACCTGTACCTTGCCATTTCAGCTAGACTTGCTGGTTAACAGGCCCCAGGAATTCTCCTGTTTCTTGCCATTCACTGAGAATAAAGAAGACTGCCACTAGGCCTGGCCTTTAAGTGGGAACTGTAGATCCAAACTCAGATTTTGATTTTTTGAGCATCAAGCACTTTACCCACTAAACTGTCTCCCCAGTCACAGGTCTCATAATTTTCACAATTTATAATAATTTTCTTATTTGTTAATAATTTATTTCAATTTACTTCACAATTTCAGATATATTTCAAAGCATATTTAACTTCCTTATTACTTAACATAAAATTACATTTCCCAGGAAAAAAATGACTTACTAATTAAATAATTGTAATGTAATTGGAGAGATAGTATACCTTAAGAAGACTATGAAAACATAGTTTTAAAAAAGAATCTCTTTGCCAAAATACAGTACTCATAGCAGTAGGGAAGCCTCAAATCTTGCTCGTATTATATGATTTTCCTTCTATGTTTTTCTTCTCTCTCTCTCTCTCTCTCTCTCTCTCTCTCTCTCTCTCTCTCTCTCTCTGTCTGTCTCTCTCTCTTTCTCTCTCTCTTTCTCTCTCTCTCCCTTTGGGTGCACACGTGTGTGTGTGTGTGTGTGTGTGTCATAAAGGTCACCGTGTAGCTCTGGATAGCTTATTACTCCTTTTATAGTCTAAAATTGCCTCATACACCCAGTAATCACCCTGCCTCAGCCTTCAAAATGTTGGGATTATAGTAATGCACCATGGTACCCAGCTCCATTTCTCCCTTCATTATGAAGAAAGCACTCTGAAAAGGAGAGCAGCTAACTTAGATGTCTTTAGATCCCTACGACTCAAACATGGCTAATATTTAATATCATAGATTTTAATATAATATTAATATCACTGTTTAAGTAGAAAGATAGTTAAGAACTTAATAATTATGTCTTAGGCTTGTCCCTATATCAGGATCACTGTGATAAAAACTGAGATCTATTATTCACAGGCATGACATCTTAGGAAATGTTGTAATAGCCAATTTAGAATCTAGGGTATAAATTGATAAGTTTCAAACAGTAAATAATCTTTGCTTCATAAAGTGATCAACTCTGCTCCCAATTCTTATTCTGGGGAATTGAATGCATATCTGATACGGGAACATCTGGAAAGCTGCTTAGGAAAAAATAACCCTGCGAACAGTGCTACTTAGCTCTTTAAAAATAGACAAGCACACTGAGTAAATCGCCAAGTGTTCTAAACTTGTTGGTATATGAAGTGACTAAATGTTCACATAGATCTTGGACAAGAATCAAGATTTGGAGTGTCTATTTATAGTATGCTTTACTAAAGAAATAGTGACATCTAGAGGCCCTAGTTTACACTTATGAGAAGTCTTGGAGTGTTCACAGGATGAGGAAGGCACAAAAAGACAGGTCCACTACTGACTAAAGGGGTTGTTTTCATAGGGATCGACAAAGTACATTCTTCAACCATAAACACTTCCATACATGCAAAGAGTCAGCATTTGTCACAAGTAACAAAGCTTAAGAAATGGAGAAGTGAGTTACATCAAAGTAATAACAAAAAAAAATGTTACATTGGATGTAAAAAAACAGGAGATGCTAGCAAGTGACACTGTTATCTCGAAACATGCCATTCCACCTTTAAAAAAACGCAAGGCTATCTCAGACTGCATACTTGATATCTAAAGATGCTGAAATTGATTTTCCACTCTATCAATAGTTTAGAAACCAAAATACCTAACAACTAAGCTTGTATTGCTACACTGACAGAGATTAAGGCTTCTTTCTGCATAACTCTTAGTTGTAACAAGAGGAAACCACAGACTGGCAGCATTAACAAGGAGAATGGCAGAGGTGCTCTCCGGTATTATAAATAATCTCTGGGCAAGGCAACATACAGCCTAAGAAGTGTAACTCTGTGGGAACTTAACTTGTGGAGATAATGTTTCTTTTTTTAGAAGAAAATATAATTTTATAGCTTTGAGGAAACTATACCGTTTTAAATATTTTTTCTTATTTTGTGCTTACATGTGTATGTCTACAGGTATGTACATGTGTATGTCTACAGGTATGTACATGTGCATGTCTACAGGTATGTACATGCACCATGTTCACCACTGGTGCCAACAAATGCATCAAATTCCCTGGAAGTGGAGTTTCAAGTGCTGGGAACTGAACCCAGGTCCTGTGCAAAAGTTATCACAATATGGCAGCTTTTATAACGTTTCAGTGGGAGAATCAAGTCAGGCAACTATCTCATGGAAACCTCTTTCATTGAAACAAAAACAAAACAAAATCCATATTCAAAGAGTTAGGCATCATTGTCCACACTCAGAAGAATTTACAAGATGATCAGAGTTTAATGCTGGCAGGACTATACACTGAGATCCTTTGTCAAAACCCAAAATCAAAACAATACAAAATTTCCATTAGAATTTTCTACCATGGCATTAAGGATAATAATGCAAGTGAGAATTTTGAAACACTTAATAGTGGCAGATATGAAGCTTGGGAATACTTTGTGTTCATTGTTTTAATTGTCAAATCAACCCAACAATGTATTACAACTCTATTTTAGACGTGAATGCACAATGGCAAGGAAAACTTTCAGTAACTTTTACAAATCACAGAGCATGTGAATCCCAGCTCAATAAGAAAAATTTCTTAGATTTTCAAAAGAAGTAGTTTTAAGAAAATGTCTGAAGTTGTGGATTTGTTTCTTGAATCAAAGTATTCACTATACCCTTGAGCCAATCGCTCAGACTCTTACCCTTGATTTTATTTTAGTTCAATTTCTGAAGTTATATTAGAGTTTATAGAGAAGCAGAGTCAGTATAGTTTTCTCTACTAATATCTCAACCTATTTGAGGGAGAAACATAGGACTGGAGAAGAATGGAAAACCAGCTGTTATCCTAGGGGTAAAAGTGAAACCAGAGATTAAGTCTTAAAACAACTAAGATAGATTTTAATGCACTGCTCCACCTAAGAGAGAGAAGATGGGCTCTAACAAATTTTGGGTTTATATTTAAGTTTCAACCCATCATAAGACTTAGGTATGTTACACATTTTCTTCGAGATGTATAAGAATAAAGAGTAGTGAAGGAAGTCAGAAGAGATAGGTCTCACCAGGAACATCAAGGTGGTGGCAGTTTATACAGGATCTGTATATATCAGTCCCCATGAGACACAGGTTTTGTATTTTTTTTCAAATTGAACATATTATAGCAATGTTGCCAGATTCACAAGGAATTTATATGAAATGCGAGATAAGACAAAAGTACTTTGGAAAGTATTGCATGACTTATAAAAGGAATTGTAAGTCACATTGAAATACTGTGTAGGTTAGCTATTCCATTTTGTGTCTCTGAGTTGCTCGCTGTAAACACTAGGTTTTCTCCAGCTAAGCTGTGAGAGTAAAAAAGAGCTCACTGAAAAAAATCATATTTGTTGGAAACATCTAGAATGAAAACTCAGGTTTTCATATTCTTTTAATCTTCAGAAACATCCTTGAAATTAGCAAGTAAATCTTGGGCTCAGAAAAGTCTTCAACAATTTGCATAGTTAATATAAACAACATTGGGAATGCCATCGAGATGGAGAAATTGGTTAGAGATCATCACATTACTCTTTGAATTCTCACCATGCCAGAAGCAAATCACTAAAACTCTCATACACATAATATTTTAAACATTTTCTATTATTAATTTTTAAATTGATAAGCATACATTAATATTAATTTCTAAACATTAGAATGCCTAAAATACCAAACCAAGTCTTTTATATTTGTTCATGCAAATATTTGTCTTTATAATTTTGAATTTTAATGGTTTTTCTATGTAATAGGCACATTCCCTATGGGCAGTTTAGTTGTGATTCTTTACCCTGATTACCTGGAGGAAAATATAGAATGAGTGCTGAATAATTAATTTGTAATTATTCATCTCACTCAAAGATGCCGTTGATCATTTGAAATCAGCAGATGATTTCTTGGGTCAACACTACATGTGTTAATCTTTCTGTTTTCTTCTGTGTGTCCATAAAACCCATAATTATCATCTCAGGGGCAAAATAAGGCATAGTTTTACATGAATTGTACTATTGTTGACGGTCCAAAAAGAAGTAGCTATTTCAATAATGATGGAGTAAATTGTGATGGTCACTTTTGGTCACTTTTGGTCACTTCCAGAAAAAGTGTTTTATATAAAAAAGTTCAGTACGTTTCACTAATTTTCATTTACTTCTGTGATGTGATGTGATGTGATGATTCTGGTCATTTATATTTTGCATATACTGTTGAAAAAACTTTACCATTTTATACACTATCTCCTACCATGCTGAATTCTTACAATAAATGACCATGATTATTAAAAATGTGTTGTAAAAGTTTATGGAACCAAAAATTCCATTTCCCAGGGGACTCTTAGTAGAAAGTGAAAAATCCTTGTTTCTATTCTCTTGTTTAAAATAAATACAACTTCCTTTTCATAAAAGCATTATATGAATTTACTCAATGTTTTAACTAGCAGAATGTTATAATTGTATATCTTTGAGAGTTTCTTGAGTGAGAGAGTTTTGTTTTTCTCATTAAGCTTTGTTACACATAAGGTTTCACTAGAAGCAAATGCTCTGACTATTCCTGAATCTCAGAATTTTATCATTGATCAAAAACAAAATCTACAACCCTTGAAAACTGATAGACTGATAGTAGAAATGATGGCTTCCCTGGGGGATTTTTTTTTCGATTTTCTCAATCGAAAGGGTACTGAAGTGGTTAGTAAAATTCAGACAAAGTTTTTCTTTGTGAGCTTAAGCTCCAAGCTAACTCAAAAACATAATAAAGTCCAAACAGGATAAGTTAGACCATGCCATTGAAATATACTGTGGGTTTTACTTCTGTATCAGATGGCAAGATGGCAATGCTATCATTATTTGGAAACAGACCTTATCCTTGGAAGTATCAAAATGAAAAACATGACTTTGAATAGGTTAAGATCTAGTAACTATACAGTTCAAAAAAACAAACAAACAACAACAACAAAAAACAGGTGGGCAGAAACAAAAAGGGGAAGGAAGACTCCCACAAATTATTAAAGAAATTGGTGTTCTAACCATACGATGAGCTGTGCAGTACGTTACAAACACAGTATATATCTGAAAGTATCCTAAAACTGGCTTCCCTTTTCTCTGCTTTCTTATTGTTTCCATAACCAAACTTCTTTGTTTAATTTGTGAACTCGAAATGAAGATGTCAAGAACTTTCTAAAAGCAATGCCGCCTTTCTCGTCACAGTCTATGTATAATTCTCTGTAGGAGCTGAAGTCATATTTGTTAAAGACTTGAGTAAACACTGCGAGTTAGGAAACTAGCTGCCATCATCTCAAGAACTGAAAAAGCAGTTTTGTTTTAGAAGAACAATGTGCTCGCCTGAGCTGCTGAGTAATGAGAAACCTAAAGAAATGATGCAGACGTCATATGTGATGGGTCAGTCAGTCAGCATTTTACAAATGTCAAATACCTGCATAACTGGGTAATTGTCTTCCCCATTTTAATTTGAAACTGTGGGTTTCTTGAACAGACAATGATGGTCATCAAGTGTATTAGGATTATTAGGAATTGATAGCAAAAATTTCTCTGTGTGCCCTTGACAGAGCAAAGGATGCATTTTTCTCAATGTAGGATTCTGTGAAGATTGATGGTGGATGTAGGAGTACCCAACACAGAAAAAGTCAAAGGTATCTTAAAATAAATTAAACAGGGCCCACACTAATTAAACATTAATAGGATCAAGGCACTGAGCTAGATAACATGAAAATGCCAAAAGTACATGCTTTGCCACACAGTGGAACATCAATTTAAAGAGATGATTCACGTAAGGGTTTCCATTTTATATTAATAGCTACTTAATTACCTCTGTGGCTTGGGGATTGAGTGTCCCATATAATGGCTAAATTCTCATAGATGGCCCTAAAATGAATTTAAAATTATAATTTTGTTTCTAATGACTAATTCATGTGAAAACATAAAATCTTAAGTGCACTAAAACAAGTTTTTACAAGCATATTTGATTTCCAATTACCCAGGCCTCATCCCATGAAAATTTTATTTTTAACTCAGTAATTTTATTTTATAAGAAATACATTAGAAATGATAACAGATGTTGCCATTTAAATTATAACTACTCTAAAAGAATCTGTATTTTCAAAACAGTCTGAGAATAACATATTAGTCTCCTTTAAAAGTATTGCAATATATTTTATCATGCCCAGCATAAAGGTCAGCATTTCAAGCAGTAAACTTGAATAAAGCAGGATTCACATTACTGTTAAAAAGCATAAGCATCCCTGATGGGAAAATACCAAGAAAAGCATAAAGCTACGCTGATAACATTGTCAGGATGCAACAGCAGGGTACCCATTCATAAAAATAATACCCAAATACCGGGCATTCTTATGGAGAACAGAACATGGCTCAGGTGATAAGAAAGTTAGAAAACCGAAACATCTTGCTTGTGTCTTGGAGGAATAAATCAACATTTGAAACCATTCTAGTTACTATGGAGACCCTTAGGATCTACTGGAACTTGTATAGCTTTCCTCCGAAGCCACCTTTTGCTTCTTGCATTCATTATATTTGAATTTACTATAATTAAGGACAAGCTTGTTTATTTTTAAAATGCAGGTGTCAGTATCTCTGATCCTGTTCCCCTTTCTTCTCTTTGGAGACTTGAATGTAGCAAAATTGAGGTTATGAATAGTTATCATTAGTCATCATTTTGTGTACAACAGATTTAGCCACCTCATAGGCTGCTGTTATGACAGGCCCATAAGAAGTATGCAGGCTTTGGTTAACCAGTGGTCTCAGTTAAAACCAAAGCACATGACAAAATGCAATGAGAAAAACCAATATGATCACAGGAACTGCAGACCATGAAGGACTTAGTGTTACATAGGTTTGTCTTTGGTGTAATGGCACAAGGCTATAAATTATATATTATTAACTTATTAAAGAAAGTTTGTCTTTTAAGGAGGTTTTGGTTTCAAGCTGCATTCTATTAGTATTTAAGTAGGATGTTATTAAACGTTCTTATATAAGATTCTAGGTTACACATCCTTCGTAGGATTACACAGCTTCTCTCCCTGAAATAATCAGACTTTGCTCTATCATAGATAATAAGGTATTTAAAATGGAACCTGAAGAGATCACTCAGTGGGGAAAGACTTGCAGAGCAAGCATGGGGATCTGGGTTTAAATTCCCAGCATCCACATAAAAGCCAGGGATGACCGTTCATGCCTGTAACTCTAGCACTGGAATGCAGACAAGAGGCTCTCGGGGTCTGGCTAGTTAACCGTGGCTGAGTTGCTAATCTTCATGATCCTTGAGAAAGTAGGTAGAAAGCACTAAAGGAAGGCATCTCATACTAAGCTCTGGCCTCCATATACATGTATGTACACACACACACACACACACACACACACACACACACACTAGTTAACTTATTTCTTCTCCTTTTTTGTAGAAAGTATTTTTATTAGGTTAAAATATTCTTTGATGAGCAGCAAGTATTTATGTGGAGAGTTCAGAAAATCAACTTGTAACTATTTATTTGCCTTGTTTTGATTACAGCCATGATTTCACACATTCCTTCTAGTAGTTTCTTGCAAATCCATCTCTGTTCCTATCTGATCACGGGAGAAAGTAGAGGGAGGACAGCGTTTTCTTCTCAAGGTAACATTTTTAGAAGAGTTCCAGTGCTTTTTCTCTGACACATCAGGTAAAAGACTTTGTTAATTTGATCCAAGAACTCAATGCCAGGCATGAATTCAACTTATATGTTTTTGGTCATATATTCAGACACCAGCTTTGAGAAACTCTCTACTCCTCTATCCTCCAAAGGTGATGTGTGTCCAGTCACTAGGTGAAAGGGACAAGTGACGATTTCTTCACCTGAAGCAGCTAAGCCAACCACCACACTGAACCCCATCCCCGACCGCCCCCTTTGTGGGTGGCCTGGAGGGTTGCTCTCTTGACCTTCATATTGCCAATCAGCTTGAAGGAGTAGTCCACTCTTCCCATCTGGCATCTCAGTGAGAACTTCCTGGATGGGTTTACTGAATTCTTGGGGGTTAATATGGTCAGAGGACCCAAATGCGTTGGTCTTTGAGAATTTGTCTTTATTGATGTGGATGTCAATAATCTGGAATGCACCAACCACTTTACATCCCATGTTCACCGCCAATTCCCCTGCTTCCAGGACAGAAATGGAACAGAGAGAAACAGTCTCCACCTTGGCAGTGTTTACAGCAGTACTGTAACCGGTTGAAATGCCACAACCAAGAAGGCAGGCTTTATCCAAAGGGGCTGTAGGATCAGTTTTAGCAGCGGAGATGTCAACCACAACAGTGTACTCTGGGAAAAAAAGGTGCTGGTTTCCGTGAAATGACAAAAAGACTTTCCTTTGCAGCAAATCTTCTGGTACCATCTGGCATTAATCCTTACTCCGGAGCGACTCTAATCTTCTGGCAAAGGTTTGTCTTAGGATTCAGACGAAAGTAAAATGGGATAACATTATCACCTGCCTTAAGTTTAGTAACCCCCTCACCAACGCTTTCCAAAATTCCAGCTCCTTCATGTCCCAAGATCCCTCGAGATCAGCTCTGCTCAGGGTAGAGGTATCAGTGTGGCAAATGGCAGTGGCATTGATCTTAATTTGAACTTAATGAGCCTTTGGAGGTGTTACTTCTCTGGAGAGAGGTTTTCCGGCCTCCCAGGCAACTGCAGCCATTCACCTGATCACCTGGTTCTCTCCTTCAACAAGTTCGGTTTTGTGCACGGATCATCACCTATTTCTTCTCCTTAAGGAATATGTGGCACCATAAAAGAAGACTATCGCTACCTATGTATCTGTCTACCTAACTATTGGTCATTTAGGGACTGCTATGTCTACTCTCCACGCTATACATTTAATATTATAGCATTCCATTTTGTATTCTTTAACTGATTAATAACATACATTTTTACAAATATGAGAAATCATAGAAAGTATAGCATAACCATTTCATAGCACACAGACACATATGCAAACATAGCCAACTTTTTCACATAGATTCTGCGAATCAATCTCAGATCAATAGATTTGTATAAGAGCTTTCCTACTGAGCTATCCCTCTGACCCATAATTATATGACTCTTTAAAAGTAGAAATAAAGAATTTAAACCACTGTGATGAGGACTTTATTAGCTACAGCTACTTCTGGTACATACTATATTTCTTCATTTAGTCTCAAAACTTGATTATTTTATAATATTTAGGAGCAGATATTATTTGCTATGCCAATAATTGTAAAATTGTAACTGATACTTTTCTTACTACTTTATCCACTTTGTTATTGGTAGTTTTAATGGAAAGGATGATAACAGTGATTCTGTAAAATCTTCAGAGTAATTCCCATGCTGGCCATGTCACAAAAGGGACTCAGAGAAATAAATGTTCTTAAAATGTTGATTTATAATATGAATAATAGATGAAAAGTAAATGTTGTCAGTGATTCCCAAGAAACAAGATGTAGGGAAGGCTGACACTTGAAGTATTAGGAACTGAGAAGCAAATCTAAATCTTACCACCTAGGGACTCTTATAGCTGTTTACATTAGATAAAGACATATGGGAAAACCGCTAAAATTATACAAAGCAACCAACCATTGCAAAAAAATCCATTAAAACCACACAGAATTCAGCATAATTAAACTGAACATTTTTTAAATGAAAATATCATTATTGCTTTGTGCTTTTAAACTGCCAAGGAACTCTGAGATGGGATGCTTGCACAACACAGGATGTTTGCAAACACAGCCATGAGGAAGGTCACAGACCATTTCCTCTGGAGGTGAAGTGGATTACCACTGCCCAGGCCCTCATTCCCTTGAGGAAGGTCACAGTGTAATGCTCTGTCTCTTTAAGAGACAAGCCACGCCCACTCCCTTCCTTCAGCCTCTGTCCCTCTCTTGCCATCTTTTGCTCTCTCTCTGCCCCCTCTCTCCCCTCCCCTTTTTCCTTCTCCTCCATAACCACCTAATACATGTCTAACTTTATATGGTGTGCCTATCTGTTTGTCTGCCGCTGCAGGGATATCCAGCAGCAAGTCTCACCAGCTGCTGCCACATGGCTGGGGACTAGCCACCTTCACTCTCCTGCACCATTCCTGCTTGGGAGTGGCAAATCCATTTCACACAGACCATTTCCTCCGGAAGTGAAGTAGATTACTACTGCCCACGTCCTCAGTCCCTTGAGGAAGGTCACAAAGCATTTCCTCTGGAGGGAAACAGATTACCACTGCCCAGGGCCCCACTCCCTAGAGGAAGGTCACAGAGCATTTCCTCTGGAGGGAAACAGATTACCACTGCCCATGCCTCACTCCCTTGCAGTCTCATATTGTTTGTTGTTTCCTTGTTTGTTTGCTTTTTGAGGCAGCTCTAGCTCTTCCTGAAATGTGAGGTGAATAACATGTGAAAAAAACAAAAGAGAGTTAGAGTTCTGTCCTGTCCTGTGTTGTGCGAATATCCCATCTCAGAGGCCCTGGGTCTCTCCTGGGAGCACCCAGACTCCAGACAGGATTTAAAGTCAGAGACTTAGAACCATATACACTGGAGAACTTGGCCTTAAGTCATGTAAGGAGTCAGTAAAACATTCTAACACAGTGTAATAAGAGGAACTTTAAACTGAAGCTATGAGGGATAACGGCTCACAAGAACACCATTTGATTACGGCATGAAATGAATTTTCTGGTTTTCTGAGCCCATGTGCCCAAATTTAGACGGCT
The DNA here is from genome assembly GCA_028555095.1 of Dicrostonyx torquatus. Lineage (NCBI taxonomy): Eukaryota > Metazoa > Chordata > Mammalia > Rodentia > Cricetidae > Dicrostonyx > Dicrostonyx torquatus. The sequence continues at coordinate 231,265 of JAQHUG010000102.1, read as the reverse complement.
TTTGTTATGTGTTTTTGCAATAACGAATCTGATCCACCACTAGCAGGACATGAGGTTTGAAGAGATTAATGAGTGAATATTTTAGGGCATCAGCAGGCTGCCTTTCAATAGCATATTCTGTAATCTTAAACCTGCATTTTTCTGAAGTTTTCTCATGTTAAGGTTCATCTTAATTAGAATTTCTGGTAGAAACCCCCAGAAATGACCAGTTTCTGCGCTGTGCATACATTATAATAATCATTAGGTCTATTCTCATCTTGCACTGTCCTTATTATGTTAAGACTTAAAGTCATACACATCAACTTCTTGGTCTTTGTTATGTCCTAATAGAAAAGGAATATTTTCATATATGTTGCACAAAGCCAGAATTATCTGATTTTAAAGCCAGAATGTAAAGGTTTGAATAAGAATGGTTCCCATGGGTTCATATATTTGAATGCTTGGGCCCCAGTTAGTAGAACTGTTTGGGAAGGACTAAGAGGTGTGGCAGTGTTGAAGGATATGTATTACTGGAGGTGGCAACTCACAGCTTTAATCCCAGTACTTGGGAGGCAGAGGAAGGCAGATCTCTGTGAGTTTGAGGCTAGCCTGGTGTACAAAGTGATTTCCAGGGCAGCCAGAACTGTTACACAGAGAAACCTTGACCCTGTCTTGAAAAACCAAAAAAAAAAAAAAATTAAAATTACTTGGAACCACTGCCAGTCTTTGTATCTGTTTCTCTCTCTACCTCCTTTCCACACGCTCCCTTTATCTCACTACATAAGTGCTCAGCTCCAGCCCCAGTGCCATTCCTGCCTACTGCTGCAAGACTGTCCACCATAAAAGCCAAGGACTCTCGCCCTCTGAGATTGGAAATGCCAAGTTAACCCTTTTGCTCTCTAACTTACTTTTTCTTGGTGTTCTATCACAGCATTAGAAAAGTGACTAAGACATGGACAATGAGCACAAAGAAATAATAAACACTGGCACAAGCTTGTTTGTAGTAAGAAGGTGCAGGCTGTGTTCCCAGCACCTGAGAGGTGCACGGGCCTTTTTCTTGCGTCCCGCCTGGCTCCCGGCTGCTAGGCTAGCTTACATTTGAAAAAACCACATGGAAATTGTATTAATTAAATTACTGCCTGACCCATTAGTTTTTAACCTCTTATGCATATTAGTTTAATCCATATCTAGTAATCTGTGTATCACCAC
>JAQHUG010000102.1:104473-117298 GCA_028555095.1 Dicrostonyx torquatus | reverse complement strand
GAATCAACCTACCTCAGGATCCAGCAATACCACTCTTGGGAATATACCCAAGAGATGCCCAACCATACTACAAAAGCATTTGTGCTACTATGTTCATAGCAGCATTATTTGTAATAGCCAGAACCTGGAAACAACCAATCACTCTTGTATAGAATCTGTGCAACGTTGAGCCCAGAAGTGTTCAATAAGCATAGCACTAATTTCTTTTCTTTATTTACAATTATTGAGCTTGATAGTTATTGTTGAATATATTGGGTTTGTGGGACATTAAAACCTAAAAGCTGACATATTGGAGCTGGTTTTCTTGAGCAACCATTACTGACTGACAGAATAAGAAAATAAGTTGCTTAGAGCAGAGATTCTTGGTGCCCTGAATCTGATAATGCTTCATGTCATATTGATAGGATTTTGTGTGAGACGCTTCTATTTCATATTCATCAGGAAATTATTTCACAGCTCAAGAAACATTCATACAGTACAAAACCTCAAGGTGCAGCTCTCGCTTATAAAATTTCACTTATCCTAGCATTGTAACTTTTTGCCAGGAACATGATGGGCTAATCAGGAAAAAGAAAGGGGAAGAAACAAGCCTGAGAGCTACCCCAGGGAAAGGACAGGAAACCCTTGAACATATACCTGGTCTATTCTGAGAAAAAAAATCTTTAATATTATTTTGTGTTTTAGATAGCGACACAATTACCAGTCAGTGAGATCCAACATGAAATGAGGGTTGGAAAGAAATGGAAATCTCCCTTTTAGAAATAGGGAAATAAGCACAGAAAAAAGACTATACTGAGCAGGGGGAATGAGGTCTTTCAGAGTAAAAAGTGAACCTAACAGAAAGGAACTGGTGATGTCTCAGGGTTCAACTCAAAATTCCATTAGATTGCATTAGCGAATACCCAGTTGTTCCTATTCTGGTCCTTAACATTTGCCTGAAAGAGCAGGAAGGAACTGGCAATCTGGGAAGGGATGGGAAGGTGAAAGCGAGTTAGCAACTTGATGTAAATGGGAGTGCTCCTACCACCAAAGGATCCAAGACTAAAATTATGGTGGACTGTGAGGAAATAGTTTCATTCTTATAAAATAAAAATAAGACAATAGCAACAACAGCATTTTAGACCAAACACACATTATAGCATTGTGCGGTTACTAATTGTAATGATCTCTAGCTATGTTTTTCCTCTATTATTAATCAAAGGAGATATCAAAAGCAGTCACTGTATATTCCAAGATTTAAATCCAGGTGAACTTGTAGGTTCCCTCATAAGTTATTTTTGAATTGGGGTCTATAGTTTCCTGCCTTTAGGAGCAGCTAGGCCAGAGTGCCAAAATCCATAATATCTAATAAAATGCGATATGGAAAAACTTACATTGCTAAATGGCGATGTATTGTCTGAAGGGCCACTGTTAGCCAGTCTGCCTTCCTTGTTGAACTTGGTGACTCTAAGATGAAGCAACTGTATAACACTGTTGTTAACAAACTCTTATCTCTTACTCCCTTCTACTTCTTACAGAGTAAAAAAAAATCTGGTTATGTGTCCAGTCTTTACCACATGGTTTGATGATACATGATAGATAGATAGATAGATAGATAGATAGATAGATAGATAGATTGATAGATAGATAGATAGATGATAGATAGATAGATAGGTGATAGATAGATAGGTGATAGATAGATAGATAGATAGATGATAGATAGATGAGAGATAGATAGATAGATAGATAGATAGATAGATAGATAGATAGATAGATAGATAGATGATAGATAGATAGGCAGAAAGAAAAATTAAATTTTAAAATTGGGCCTATGTGGGAAATATTAAGTCTGAAGCTTATAGGATAAATCAGCAGGTTGTAATTAGGCAAAAGGGGTTGGAGAGAAGTCTCAGTGACTCACGTGCTCACTATATAAGCATGAGGATCTGAGTCCTAATTTCTAAGACCCATATAAAAGCCTGTAGCCACAGTGCTGAGGTAAAAGGAAAAGAAGATCTCAGGGGCTCCTAGGTAGCCAGTGTGGCCAAAACAGCCAACTTCAGGTTCAGTGAGAGACTGTCTTAGAAAGTGAGGAGGAAAAGCAAGCTGGGGAGGGCATCCTGACCTCTGATTTCTGCATGTTCTTGCACAGTGAATAAACCACGTGAGTATACACACACATATGCATCAGTTCTCTTCAGCATTTACTCATGAAAGTGTTTAGGTAAGAGTTGCTGCACTCTTGGATCTGAAATATTAACGCAAGCCAGCAGTCTGGGACTCAAAGGATTTTACTTAGTCTTACAGCAGAATTGCTTCCTATTAGAGAATCCTCAATTCTTTGCTCTTAGGGCCTAGAACTAATTTTCTAGGGCTAATTGATACTACATAAAGCCATTTTGATTACTCAAGGTAGAGGTGTAAAAGAGAAAAAACATATTTTTGCAGTAATTCCTATGCTGGTATTTGAACAAACAACTGGGCACATTAACCCAGCCAATCAGATACATTGCATTGGTCACCACAACTCACATGCATCTCAAAAAGCTGATTTCATTATCACCAGTTCAAACCTGAATCATCATTCCAACTTAGAAGCTGCTTTGGAAGCCAGGACAAGCTGAAAAGAAAGTGGTGTTCCTCTGATGACTTATCCAGATAGCTATAAAAGTGAGCAGTGGCTCTCTTACACTATAAATTGCATTTAATGTTTATCTTCTCCTAAATTCAGGCTGCAATATAACTTCTACTTTTGGGACACTGACAGGTGTATAGGGCATTTGCCTGCATGAATGGATTCATGTCCCTAACATGGGGCTGAGTTAGCTGTCAGGGTTATAGTTCACCACCTCTTACTATTTCTCCTACTGTCCCTTTTCTTCTGCCACATGACGATATATATCCAGAAGGTCCTTACCAGATCAAGCTAATAACCTTGGAATTCCCAGGTTTCATAATTGTAAGTCAATATGCTTGCATTTTTTATAAATGACTCAGTCTATAGAAGTCTGTTTTAGACTAAAGAGACTAAGACAGGCTGAAAAGAATGTCAACGATTCCACAATTGGAGCAAAAATTATTCTTTCTCATGCTTGGCATGTGTTGGAGGAGGCCCACCTGTTCGTCCTGGCCACCTGGCTAGCTTAGACCCGAAATAATCACACAGAAACTGTATTATTTAAATCACTGCTTGGCCCATTAACTCTAGCTTCTTATTGGCTAACTCTTACATATGAATCTAACCCATCTCCATTAATCTGTATATCACCATAAGGTTGTAACCTACCAGTAAATGTTCAGCACATCTATCTCTGGCAGTGGTTCCATGGTGCCTCTCTCTGCCTTCTTTCTTCCAGCATTCAGTCCAGTTTTCCCTGTCTACCTAAGTTTTGCCCTATCAACAGGCCAAGACAGTGTCTTTATTCATTAACCAATAAAAGTAACACATAGACAGAAGGATATTCCACACAATTTCCCTTTTCTGTTTAAATAAAAAGGAAGAATTTAACTTTAACATAATAAAATTACATATAACAAAACAGGTATCAAACAAGAATTACAGTTACAATATTTATATCTCCTTTATCTTTTATCATAACTAAGAAAAACTATAACTATACATTCTTTAACTCCATCAAAGATTCCAGAAGGATATAATATTACCTAAGTAAACATGAAGTACATTGTAAGCAGCTTCCAAAACTCTAGAATTGACAGAGACATCTCACTGCCTGGACAGTCATCCAAAGTTTTTCTGTACTGTTGGAGCATCCATCTTTAGCCCCATAGTATCTGGCAGACTTTTCCATGAAGCAGGAAACTACAAAGACAGTTCAGCTACTTGCTTCTGTATCCTGCAGAATGTCTCACAGACTCTTTCATGAAGCAGGAATCCCGAAGGGTTATCTCACCTTTAGGCAAGTTCAGCAGTCATCTCTCTGTGAGTTCTGCATGTCCAGTTCATCTAACAAACTCCATAAAGAGCCTCTTTGATATACATCATCCTCTTGAAGTAGCTTGTGCTGCCAGGAGCAGATGTGTCTCATTGTCATGAAAAGTCCTAAGTTATTAAAACATTTTAAATGCATATTCTGAAGGTCTCTGAAAGATTTGAATAATACCTATCTAACTGAAATATAACTCTATACATCTAGAAACTCTAACTAAAATGACTATTATAAATGACTATCTGTTAATCTATGTTTCTTAATTATACATTACATTTCTAAATGAGCTGGACAAAAACAATACCTTAACCAAGATCAGAAATACATATACATAGTATAACAAAATTGGTCTTAAATTTGTATCAATAAACCAAGATCCATATCAATGCAAAGTATTCATATCTATAGTATATCCCCCTTTAAATGTAAGGAAATATTTACAAACAATATTTGGGAATACAGATATAGTTTTTCTCCAAACTTCTTCCTGCTGTTTATTGGGTGAAGTAATTTTTTGAGGGGTATTCAAGGCAATTTTTCATGGGTTTTGTTCCATCAAACAATATTAGTCTGGAAGCAATCCACAAGTTCTCATCCTCTACGGAAACAAAAGAAGAACCTGTTTTCCAAAGCAACATATCCTTAGACCCAAATTTGGAAGTCATGATACCTTTATAATATACATCTGATTTAGCTTAGCAGCCCATACAATGAAATGTCTTTCTGTACTTAGCTAATTCACAGTCAAGAAATTCAAAGATAACACAATAATATACATAATTCAGACTCTCTGTGAATTTTCCATTTTTATGTGGCTTTTTTCACTCCTTTAAATCTATGACTATCTGTACTCTGCCTCTTTAAAGACTTCACCCTTTTTTAAGTATTAACTTTATTTTATGACTCTCTATACTCCTTTTCTTCTCTCTTCCAAGCCTACGTACATTTATCCAACACTATGACTCACCTGGACTTGTCTTTATTTCATATCTGTAATTCTTTACTATCTTGAAGAACTTTTAAATTGGTAAGCAGTTTGGTTGCAGCTGCTCTGGATGCTGACTTTGTCTCTCTCCACTTTTAAAATGGTGGAAGTACCAACACTCAGCACCCCAACCCCAAGAATGAGCGTGCAGCACATAAACCGTTTTAATCTGAGTAACAGCCAAATCTACCTGGAAACATCTCTGTGTATGGTAGCCGGAATCTGCCATGCTCTCCCATCTGTGCAAGCCTTGCAGCCCTGATCCTGCCACCTGCCCAGGCAGGGAGTGCAGAGCTATGGGCATGGTCTCAACCACTTTCCTCCCAACCCAGAGTGGGCACACAAACACCCAGGCCCATAAATGCCATTCAAATGTTCCATAGCCAGAGTTTGCACTGGCAGCACGACCCAGAAAACTGCCTTTTTTTTCTGCTACAAGTGAATCTGGAAAACCTCCCTTAAGGAGCTACAGCATGCCACCTGTCAGAAAAAAAAAGAGGCTAAACTTTGTTTTTCTGTGTCTAGAATTTCTTTTCAAGGTCTCTCAGATTTTACATTGATTTAGTCCACCATGTCGGCATGCCAATTTGTTGGAGGAGGGCCCACTTGTTTGTCCCAGCCACCCGGCTAGCTGAGACCCAAAATAATCACATAAAAACTGTATTATTTACATCACTGCTTGGCCCATTTGCTCTAGCTTCTTACTGGCTAACTCTTACATATTAGGCATGGAAAAGAGACCATTTTTTCCCAACTGTTACTGGTTGTCATTTTGAAGACTTGTGAAAAATCAGACTGTTATATAAGCTATTCCCTGCAAAAATGGAGACAATATTCTGTTTGAACTAAACCTGAAACATGCTCGTCTATAACTTACAACAACATAAAGAGAAAGATCTCCAACGTTTAAGTTAATTCACGTTGGAATATCCCCAGACAAACAGCTTCAGGAAAGAACTGGTGTCTTCTGCAAGGTAAAAGAGTCTCTCTCTTGAGCTTAAAACCATGATTTGTTTCAAAACCCAGACACAGTGGATTGAACAAGATAAACACAGGAAAGGTCTCTACTATGACCAAAGAGATTCAAATCTGAATCTTAAGCACTCTGTTGGCCAGCTTTCTGTCACTATATAAAGGACCTGAGATAATCTACTAAAGATATTCTCTACTAAAGAGGGAAAAGTCTACTGTCTTTCATCTCTGAATGTCCCAAGCCAGTCAGTTGGTCCTTGGGCCTAAATGAGGTCATGCAGCAAGCCTTCTTCTATTTACTAGTGACTATAAATGAGGACACACATTAATCCAGGTGCTACTGTTAGCCATCTTTGGATATGGCAAGAGGATATGCTGTAGAGGACTGAGCCCCGTATATAGACCTGAAATCTCAGCTGCCTTGTATGGTAGGCAGAAGGATGGCAAGCTCGATGTCCTTTTATGCTCTGGTATGAGTTCGCAGCCACAAAGGGCAATTTAGTGAGACTCAAAAATAAAGAGCAAGCAATAAAAGGCCTGAGACAGTTTCTGGGGAAGTGCTTTTCTAAGATGGGCAAGGTTCTTAATTTACCCCATATTCAGTCATGGGAATGTTCTTGCACCTGTAATGGTAAGTGGTTAATAATCTATTGAATTTTAGTACTTCCCAAAAGACAACATAGGTGGAAAGCAAGAGGTTAAGGGAATAGTGTGAAAATGGGGTCATCTGAAAAGATTAGCTATGAGACCAGTACTGGGAGTAATCACAAGGTGGAACTAAGAAGTCTCAGAAAGACAATGTTGTGTTTTCTTTCATTTGCGGTACCTAGATTTTATATAACTACACAAATCATGCATTTAAAGTAAAATTAAGGGAAGAAAAACAAAAGGGTTCAGTGGGAGAGTAGAGAGATAAAAGGAAAGATAGGAAAGATAAGAATATACCCATCATTTCATTTTGTGCACATATAAAAATCTCATATAACACAGTAGTATGTACAGTGGGCATAGAGAAAAGAACAAAATGACTAAATAAAATAGTAAAACCCAGTCACTGAAATTTGAAGTTTCTCTCCATCTGTCTCCAGGCCATAGGGACAGAACAGATTTAAGGGTTCTGACACGGCAATGAGGAAAGACTCTTCTTTCGAGTAAGTACAAGCAATAGAATTGAAATTCACCTTTATTAGCTCAAAATTTTTTCTTACTCTTTACATCCTTGCACTTCAGAACAGTTTCCCATGCTAGGAATAGCAACTGCTTCTTTGAAAATACTTTACTAAACAAAAAGCTCCCAATTTCAGCCTCAGAGAACACTGCACTGTTTGCAGCGCGACTAGAACATAGAATGATTGAACGATGGGGGCTGCTGCATGACAGAACCCTGTAAGTATGTTTTTTCAAATACCTTTATGATTTCCTTCTGAAAGTATAAGCAAGTCCTTAAAAATAGATATTGTGAGAGTTTTAAAAATCTCATATATGGCTAGAGTAAACCTCAAACTATCCAATGTAAAATAAAAGGTTTGATCTGTAGAGTTTAGACACGGAGTTTGATCTTACCATATACTTTAAGTTTATGACAAGTGAAAGCAGACTTTTGTGGAAATATTTTTTCTATGTGGTGAAATTCTAGCAGAAATGTAGTATAGAGACTTTTATGAGAAACAAAGGATTTGGAGCTTTGGACAAACACTGGGGGCATATAGTGCAAGGAAGGTGCCTGCACACTTGCTAGAGTAGCATGGCATTCCAAATCCATTAAGCAAAACCAAAAAATGTTTCTGAGTAAATTACTTACATTTTTTGAGGGTGCGTGCATGTGTGCATGCGTGCGTGTGTGCATGCGTGTGTGTGTGCGTGTGTGTGTGTATACACAGAGAGAGAGACAGGCGGAGAAACAGAGAGTTTGTCATCAGGTGTCCTTACCTGAATCACTATCCATCCTATTTTTTGAGACTGGGTTTCTCATTAAACCTGAAAGTTAACATTTCAGATGACCTACTTGTTCAGTTACTCCTGGAACCCCTACCCCCACTTACTCAGTGCTAAGGTTACAGATGCACATTGCTATGGAGATGTTGGGGATTAAACTCAGGACCTGAGGTTTGCAGAGCAAGAACTTTGCCAAGGGAGTCGCCTCTCCAACCCTTAATTAATTACTAAAGCAAGTGTTCAAGCGCTCACTTCCTGATCCAATGCAATCATATTCCAGGTAAGAGCTTTGGTTTTGGCTTTCCAAATCAATTCTTGAACTTGATCCCAAAGTATTCATAACATCTGGCAGAACTGCTTTCAGAATAGAAAACAAAATATTCATGAGGCTAGTGTTAGGTCCCTCTCAGTACATGACACTTAAGAAGGTAATGCAAGGTTGGTTTGATTTATTAACTCCCTAGGTTTTGATATCTACTCAACTCTCTATCTGGATATAAACTCATATGCTAAACTCTAGATCAAGGTGGCATTACCTTCCTGGACATATTTCTCTCTGTGAAGTTAGTATTTCTCAGTTGATTTGTTCATTAAGTACACTTATCAAATGAGAATAAAATGTAGAAGCTCTACGTGAGACATTTCTCTAGGTGGATGATGGTCTATCAGTGGCTCTTCTTCACCCTCATTACAGTTGCCAAAATTTTAACTCTTACCTTTCCATGTTTAACTCCCTCCTCTTGAGTGCAGAGAGGAAATATGGTTGTGTTAAGCTATATGGAGATTCATTCAACCAACTTATGTTCTTCAGTGTGAGAATGAGACACAGGAGTAGTGAATTCTCTGTGACACATCCAAACTTAAAATGAGATCATTCAGGGGAGTGTAACTAATCACACAGGCCCTTTAAAGGTGTTTTTCCTGCTCAGTTGATGAAGAGTCAGACTAGAAAGCATGAGGACATGGTGAATCTTCACTGGATTAAACACGAAAAGTTTCACATGAACGTCCCCCAAGAGAAGAGAGTAGCCTCTAACAGTCACTCAACAAACAAACCTCAGTCTGAAACAGAATTCTGACAACAACCTGAACCAGCTTACAGATTGTTGTAATTAGTGGGGGAGAGAGGTGTGTGTTGTGTTCCCCAGCCACCAGGCTCCCAAGCCCCCAGGCTCCCAAGCCCCCAGCCACTGGCCAGCTCAGCACCTGGCCGCCTGCACCTGAAATAACCACATGACAAAATGGATTCATTTAAACTCTGCCTGGCTTATTATCACTAGCCTTTTCTTGGCTAGCTCTCATAATTAAACTAACTCATTATAAAAGTCTGTAAGTCACCACGTGGTGACGTAGCGGAAAGGTCTAACCTGCATCCATCTGTGAAGGTGGCTCGTGGCGTCTGCTCTCTTCCTCTCTTCTCCTCCCAGAACTTCCGTTCTGTCTACTCCACCCACCTAAGGGCTGACTTAGCTATAAGCCAGGCAGCTCTTTATTTAACCAATCAAAGCACAGAAATACAGGTGGACCCTCCCACAACAGATGACTTCTTGGGTCCTCAAAATGAAAATGTATCATGTTGGCTGGCATCATGATTTCAGCCTTGTAAGGCCCTTAGCAGAATACTCCAGCAGGTCCACCTAGATACTGACCCAAAGGACTGTGAGATACTAAATTCCACTTCAACACTTTGATCAATGCTAACAAAATTATGCTGTGACAACTTGTCACATTGTAATAAAGAATTAACTATAACTATTCTATTAGACACTGAATTATAGAATCGAGTCCATATTTATACTTTTACATATCTGGGATATATGTGTATGTGTGTGTGTCACACGCATAACAGAGAGTTTTAATTCACAAACAAAAATTTGCTAATTAGAGGAAAGTCCCAACTATGAATCTGGAGTATTTGTGGCTTATCTGGTATTTAATTTTCATATTTGAACAATAATGCTGATTTTCATTTAGGAGGCCTAGCTCTAAGAAAGTCTCTAATACATATTGCTAATCATTCTTTAATATCCTCAATGCAAGTGCTCAATTACATATTTCAGTGCCTTTGAATTTGTTTCTTTGGTACTGAGAGCTGCCTATTTAGCAGTAACCTCCATTCATATAAAGAAATTCCCAGAGACTTTTATTATGTCATAGTAATTCAAAATAATTTGCAAGAGGCAAGCTCTCAAATCTTGCCATTATCTCTGTTGGAAATCCACTGAAGAACATAATTTTAGTGATCTAGGAGCCAAGCTCATTATTTCCCAAAGCCCAGCTGTCATTTATACTAGCTCACAGCAAGTTCATTCAATAAGATAAAGCTGCCTTTCCATTCATTCATTCATTTCCTGGGACGTTTGCTCAATTGTTCACCAAGCCACAATTTGGTCCTAACTGTGTTTGCACTGTGTGCCTCCAGATTACTTGTGATACCCTGAGTTACAAGAGGGAAACTGTGTCTTCCCTTCTCTAAGGCTAGGGCTGTTCTCATTAACTTCTTTTTATTTTAGCTGTAGCAAAATTTATAAAACATGAAATTCACTATCCTAAAATCTTAACATTATAATTCAGCAACCTATACTGCTGAGTAGCCAATCTACAGAAGTCTTATGCCTTTGCAAATCACAATGCTATGTCCATAAAATTCTTCATCTCCATTACCCTCCTCCCCTGCTGCCATCTCTATGTTTTCTATTTCTATGAATAGACTACTCTAGGGAATCTATATTAGTGGGATAATAAAATTTCTCTTCCATAACTATCTTATTTGACTTAGCATTATGTGCTCAAGAGCCACTTGTATTGTTACAAATGTCAGAACTCTCCTCTTTTTTTCTGGTTCTACGTGCTACATTTTGTTTATCTCTCCCTCCATGTCTGGGTGCTTGAATTAATTCTACTTTTCATCTGCTGTAAAGAATTCTGCCCTGAATTTGTGTGTATGAATATCTTACTGATTTCTTAACAGGAGGGTAGTTTGGGAAGAGGGGATGAATCTGGGAGGAGTAGGGAGATGGAGGGTGGATGATTAAAATATAATGTAGGAAGTTCTCAAAGAACTAAGAAAAATTTAAAAATAAATAAAACTTGTTTGTAGCCTGTCTCATCTGTCCTGAGTCCCTTGAGCATCTTGTTCAGTGTATATTTCCAAGACCCAATCTCTCACCCAGTATGTTGTATTTTTTTCAAAAAATATCCTTTCTGTAAAACTGAATATCCTTTTGGCTATTAGACCTGATAACTAAACTAGCAAAAGCATTTCATTTGCTTTCAGATAGTTCAGTCTTTAAAAGCACAGACTGCACAGAAGTAACTTTGTTGCATGTGGTTAAGAGCACTGGCTGCTCTTCCAGAGGACCCAGGTTCAATTCCTACACCCACATGGCAGCTCACAACTGTTTGTAACTCCAGTTCCAGGAGAACTGGCACCCTCTCACAGATATACATCCAGGCAAAAATAAATAAATAAATAAATAAATAAAGTAAGTAAGTAAGTAAGTCTATACTACACAATAGGTGGCTGAGGAGGCTAGAAATAACTTCGGTGTGTCCATGTGTGCTTTTCTGATGAACTGGTATAATTAATTTCTCTACACTATAAGAATGCAACAGAAAATATTTATAAACTATTTTAACTTATAATTATGTTAATATGATATGAACTTTTAAAATATCCCAATTAAAAATTGGATGCTATCTTTGTCACATTTCTATAAATAATGCTTTCAATTTGACAGATTTGATTCTGGGCATTTTGTTTGAAAGTGAAACCACTGAACAGACAAACATAAGACTTATTTTTAAAGCATACCTACTTGCTTATTTTGTTAAAATGAAGTGGACTTGCAATTTGATTCATGGGATTTCATGAAAAATAAAATTTTGGTCACTTCGGGTTTAGAGAAGAGAGTGTATGAGGAAGAATAAGAGAAGGAGAAAAGATTTTTAAATGAGGGAAGGGTGCAAAAGGGCAGCAGCCTAAGGATTAAAGGGAAATGCTTGAGAAAAAAAACTAAATGTTGAAATTCAGGTGTTGACAGAGGTTTCTGTCCTGCCAGGTCCCATGGCTGCTCAGTCCCAAAGAAACACACAGAGGTTTACAATAATATAAATTAACTCAGTCTCGTTATTAACTCTTATAACTAACATTAACCCATAATTCTTGCCTGTGTTAGCCACGTAGCTTGGTACCTTTTATCAGCAAGGCATTCTCATCTTGTTTCCTCTGTGTCTAAGTGACAACTGTAGACTGAGCCTTTTCTCTTCCCAGAATTCTACCATTCTGGTCACCTTGCCTATACTTCCTGCCTAGTCACCCTGCTTATACTTCCTTCATGCCTGGCTACTGGCCAATCAGAATCTTATTAAACTAATACAAGTGACAATCTTTACAAAGTACATTGTCCCACAGCACTGAACCCCCCCCCCTTTTTTTTTCAAACAAGAACTCTGGATCTAATCTCCTTTGTTTAGCTTTATCCTGACCATTATCCATAACAACTTGTAACCAAAACTCTAAACAAAGAGAAATATCAATAATCCAATTTTTTTTGGAATGTGGGCATAGTTCTCCAGGCTACTTCCTGCTGATTGGGGACACTGATAATCTTATCTAAAGAAAATTCAGGATTATGGTCAAGTTCTGACTGGAATATTCTGTGAGAGTTGATCATCTCAGTCAACAGTCTTGAGGCTGTTCTGGAAGTAGAACTCAGAGGAAACTCCAACAGAGGTTCTCTGAAATATTGGATCATCTGGGCCATCCACTCCTATCAGAGAGTTTTCATGGAGTCTTGCTTGGTCAAACCTGATTTTTCTTAGCCCAGAATGAATCCACAACCTTTCATTTCCTGTGGAAACAAAAGCAAAACCTCTTCTCCAGAGTAATATATCTCTTGACTTAAATTTTAAAGGGAGGGCCGGGAACAAGGGGAGTAAATGTAAACTTTGCTTTTAACAAAAATAAATGAATAAATTAAAAAAAAAAAAAAAAAAGAAATATAA
>JAQHUG010000102.1:30584-40793 GCA_028555095.1 Dicrostonyx torquatus | reverse complement strand
CATTCTAGAAGAGAAATTTGTGAATAAGATTGAGCCATCCCTTTGACTTTTTCTTTATAGCTATGCCAGTTTTCTGCCTGGCTGGTCAGAGCTTTACAGGTGAAGCAGTCTCTATGTTTGCATCTGCATAGTCTCCTGTACTTGTGCTGTGCGGCACTACATATGGTGTGATTACTGTGATTATGTCATTAATGATATGTAAACATTTGCTTATCAACTGTCTTCTCAAGGACTTGGCTAACCCTGTGTTCCTAAAACTTCCCACAATTTCTCCAGTGCTGAATAAATTAAACTACATAAGAACTTGGCTGTAGATTGGTTTTTAAGGGCTGTTTTCCTATTTTTTGGGTCTGTTTTTTTCCCCATTTCCCTCTGTGGGGAAAAAAATGCCAAATGGAAAAAATCTCAATACTCAATATGTGTCTTAGAGGATGTTTTCGGTTGCTAAAATATCTCAGACCAGATAACTTCTACGGAGCAGGAATTCATTTGGCTCAGTAGCCTAATCCCTGGTAACTTCAAGAGCATGATACTGGGATCTGCTGAGGACCTTCATGCTGTGTCATCCACAGTAGAAGACACATGATAAAGACACTGAGATAGCAAGAACATGCTCCTCATACCCAATCTACTCTCATAAGAAGCCCACACCCTCAACAAGGACATGAATCCATATCTAGGGCTTCTGCACTCCATTCAACTCTCATTGGGCCCCACCTCCCAACACTGTTGCACTGAGTTTTATGAACTTTGGGAAACACATGCAAACCAGAACTAGTGGTTATTTTGTAACAGAACCAAGACTCCATTAAATTAAAATCCCTGGGAAATTAAGGTTTAAGACTTGGCTTGTTGGGGTTCAGCTCAGGGACTAGTATATACTAAGCAAGTGTTTAACATCTACATCCCCTTTTTGTTTTGCCCTGTTTTGTTTTGTTTGAGTCTATAACACATTGTGTAGCCCTACCTGGCCTGAAACGAACTATGTAGATAAGGCTGTCCTTGAACTAACAGATCTGTCTCTTTCTTTGTGATTTTTAAGTCCCTGACTGAGAATCGCAGCTCTAAGCTTACAGCCGTCATATTGTTTGTGCCTAGAAGAACATTAGGTATAACAAAATCCTATTTCCTGGTCTCATTGTGTGTGGTAGACTACATAACTATTCCAATTCTTTTCTGCCTTTACACTTTTGTCGTGGGGCACCTTCCCACTAAGGATGGGAAATACGGGAATTTCCTTTCTGATCTCTGATGTCTGCAGACCATGCCACCTGCTTTGACCAGCAGAATGTCACTAGGTGTGCCAGAAACAACAACTTGCAAAGCATTTCCAAGTTCATGCCTGCATGCTAGGACCTCTGCCTTTGCCTTGAGAACATGACTGACATAACCCTCTGGTCTCTGGAAGAGAATAAAAGATGTGTGAAATAAAATCAACTTAATCAAGCCAGATGGCTTAGTATCCGATGAGTAAGCCAAGCTCATTGGAGCAGCCAATAACTCTCTGCTCTATCAGATGACCCCTGCCACCCCCAAATATGTAGCCAAAACACTCACTGCAATCCTATAGCCAATATACTGAAGGTACCTGGTAAAATCTTCAAAGAAACTCAGTGTTTATATTGGTTGGGATTCTTCTGCTTACAACTAATAAAAAGCCATTTTGAACCCTTTAAATTTTCTAAGTGTTCTGAATTACAAAATGAGTAGTACAGAAGTCAGCAAAGCTCCAGGAATGACACAATCCAAGCATTTATGCAATGACTACTCTTGTAGGAATGCGGTCTCTGCACCACACTGTGTGCTGGCTTCCTGCCCATGGAGGACTCTACAGCTCCAGGTGTACATTCTAACCGCAGCACCATGTTAGCAGAAAGAAAATGCCACTTTCAATGCAGTTTCAAGAGAAGTCAACATTGATAGGATTTTATTGGCTCTGATTGGGCTATTCATCAGTTTCAAAATTCCTCTAATTCTGGTTGATCAGGGTGTACTGTGCCAATCTCATGAGCTGGGGAGGCTTTATTCAAAGCAGTCTCCACAGCCTGAGAAGGTGCATGGGGTGGTTCTGAAATGGAGCACCTGGGTCCTATTTGTGAAAGAGGAAAAGAACGCTAAGCAGCTGCATATAAGCCTTGAAGAGGTCTGAGTTGGGAGTCGTACATCAGCCAGCTCTTCTTGGTGAAAACCTAAGGCCACAACAAAATAAATAAATAGATAAATAAAACCATGTAGTACTCAGAAGGAAGCCAAATAATCTAGTCAACGTTTTTTATGGTTTTGTTCATTTGGTTTTTTGTTTGATTGTTTTTCAAGACAGGATTTCTCTGTGTAAGGATACTGGCTGTCCTGAAACTCACTCTGTAGACGAGGCTGGCCTCGAACTCACTGAGATCCGCCTGCCTCTGCTGGAATTAAAGGCATATGCCACCACCACCCAGTCCCCTAGCCAATCTTTTAAATATCATAAATAGTATTTTATACACTAGATATGTGATGATTCCCAGTCAGAAATGGTTATTCCAGTTGAATCCCTGGGATTTTGCTTTATTACAGCTATCGTGCGACTTCACAGGCTTTAGAGAGTATATGAGTTTGAGGGAGTGTTTTGTATTTGATTGGTTGCTTGTGTTTTTGTGTTTGTGGCCCTGATTAGCCCTCACTTGAATGGGAATCCTCTTGAATGGTGCTGATCACTAACATGTTCTTCAAGAATTACTACTTCCCATTGTTTGAATCAGAAGGACAAGTGAGAATCGAGCATTGATGCCACTCAATTCCATAGGTGGAATTCCTATCTCCAGACCCTGGGGGAAAGATCCAGTGACAACATATGGACCCGATGTACTCACACACTAAAGAACTAGGCATCTCATTTCAATAAAGGAGTGAAAGAAACAAGGAACTGTGCACATACGCCACAAATCAGACAAAAACCATGAAATGAATGATATCTCTATAGAAATTTCATGCTTTCCAGGAATATAACTTGGTACAGGAGAATTGTCTGTATTCTGTCAATCATGTTTTAAATAAATGCTGATTGGCCAGTCAGGTAGTATAGGCGGGAAAACCAGACAGGAAGTAGAGGTGAGAAAAGGAGAATTCGGGGAAGCAGGAAGCTCCCTTGGCATTCCTGCGCAGACCACCAAGGAGAAAACATGTAAGCTGCCCAGCTGAGAAAAGGTACCAGCCATGTGGCCAACATAGATAAGAACAATGGGTTAATATAAGTTTTAAGAGCTAGTAAGAAGACTGAGCTAATGGGCCAATCAGTTTATAATCTTATGGAGACCTCTGGGTGATTTTCTTTGGGGCTTGCCGGCTGCAGGGTACCAGTAGGGACAGTAACCCCAACGAGCCAGCCCTCATGTTACATAACTTACTTCCAAATGTTTTCATTTCAAATCAGAGACCAACCATTTTTAAGCTATTTGTTTTTCACCCATTCAAAACTCCTTACTCATACTTTTATATGATAACTCCCTCAGGACTCAACAAGCTATGGAACTTTCAACTAATTTACACAACACCTTGGAAAACAATAATAAGATGATAAATATTAGTTCCTGTCCCTCAAAGGGCTGGCGGAACACTTCTTCAGAAACAATTGAATGCAATTAACCAGAGGTCAGTTCATTGTCATTGATTATTAGGCAGGACTATAAGAAAAATGAGGCAAAAAAGGCTTCACAACCAGTCACACTGCTGTTGTGGTCAACAGGGAATCATGGGGTCAACACTTCACTGAAGAAAAGGAACTGCATTGTAACACAGATGTTCCCCTACATGTGAAATCCAAAAAGTAGATGAGAATTTTCAGCGGTGAAACCAGCTATACCAAACCTGATGGGACCCTCTCACCAAACGCCCATCCTCCTCACAGTAAGTGATAACCATAAAGAAAACCACTAGGTCCCAGCTTTTCTCGGAGAAAGGAAATAATCCATGTACCAAATTCACCAACTCCTCTGTGGGTTATTCAGAAGTCAGGCTCCCTCCTTGAAGAGCAGCAGGACGAGGCAGATTCCAGCCATTGGAGACCAAGAATATCAATTTCAGCTTAGAGTAACTAGTCTGTCTTCACAGGCAGTGGACCGACAGCCACAGTTTCCAGCTTCCTCTGAGAAAAGAAAAGATTCAACCACACATTCACTGCCACAAATGTTCCAGCAACTACACAAAGAACTGATTTCTGCATTGCTACTCTATGTTTGGACAAGACCAAAGATATCCTAGACACCTGAATTTCAGCAAGATCAGTAAATATTGGAGAATATTACTTTCAGGTGTGTGACTTTTGTTTATGCTGTATTTGAAAACTGTGAAACTCTGATTCTTTTTCTGTCTAAAACACCTGACGGTCCTAATAAAGAACTGAATGGTCAATAGAGGGACAGGAGCAGGTATAGGCAGCATTAGAAAGCAGAGATATATATAAATATAAGGGAACAAGGGACGATGGGAGAAGGAGGAGAGGAGAGCAGCAGGGAGCAGACACTCAACCATACAGGAAACCACAGAGAGAGAAGAAAGGTATACAGAAATAGAGAAAGATAAAAGCCCAGAGGCTAAAGATAGGATAATTTAAGTTGAGGAAAGCTGGCTAGAAAGCTGGCCGGGAATTCATAACTAAGAATAAGCCTCTATGTGTGTGTAATTTACTTGGGAACTGAGTAGTTGGCTGCTCAAAAAAAACAAGAGAGTAAAACATCACACAATAAGTAGATCAGGTAGACAGTCACTAATGTCCTTTGTTACAGCACAGGGTGAGTATATGAAGACTCTGAAACTTCCGGAGTATTCCTGAAGGGAGAAAGAGATAAACCATGTACCAAAGAATCAAAGACCTTAGCTCTCCATGGGCTGACAGAAGGACCAGCTTCTGCCCACTTGACTTGGAACACTGAGAGGATCCAAATATATTGACCCATTTAAGAACTCTAAGAACAGAAAAAGCAAGTTGTTACAGCATGAAGTTGTGAAAGGTCCTGCAAATCTTAGACTGGGATAACTGGAGGTGGTCTTCTTCCTCACAAATCCAATTGCAGGAAGACTTTCAGAGGCCACGTTCTTCTATCTTGCACAAATGACATATAGGATGACATAAAGAGTCAAGGAAAATGAAAAAGTAGAAAAATAAGTCCCAAAGAAACAAATAAATATACTAGAAGCTGTCCAAACCACCTATCTGATCAGAAAAATGATTGTAAAATGCTTAGGAAGATTAGTAGAAAATTGAATAAATAAAATTAATTTCAAAAAAGAAATACAAAGCTGTGTTAGTTTGCTTTAGTATTTAGTTTTGGTATTTTGTATTTGGCATTAGTTTGCTGACCAAAGGTAACTTGGGCAGGAAAAGGGTTATTTCAGCTTTTAAGTTCTGGTCCGTTATTGAGGGAAGCTAAGAAAGGAGGTCAAAGCAGGAGCCTGGCGTCAAGAATGAAGCAAAGACCAGAGGAACACTGCATACTGGCTTGCTCATCTGAAGTTTTTATCGAGCCCAGGACAAGCTGCTCAGGGGTGATTCAGCAATCAAGAAAATGCCCCAGACATGCCTTCAGGCCGTTCTGATGGAGGGGTTATCTTAGTCAAGGTTCCCTCTTCCCACATGACTCCGCTTTGTGCAAAGTCTACAAAACCTAACCAGCCCACAGCTTATGAAAAAACTGGAGCACGTCAAGAGAAGGTAAGCAGAAGACAAAATAAGTGATCCTGAAAATAAACCGTGAAAAAATTAAGAGGAAAACAAAATTTCAAAGGATGATTAAAGTACAATGAACTTAAAGTACATAATTAAGTGGGTCAGTGTTCTTATTTGAGATACACAGAAAGAAAAGAGAGGAGATCAGAAATCTAATAAAGGATATAATGTTTAAGAGATCCCAAAAATCTAAGGAAGGAAGTAGATGTTCAGATGTTAGAAGCCAAATATATCCAAAGAAGAGCCCAGAGAAATTATTGCTGAGACATTATTTCAAGTTATCAAAAGACAATGGGAGAATTTCAAAACAGCAAGAAAAAGAAATGGCTTTCCAGATACAAAGGGCCCCATAAAGTTCTGGTGGATCTCTCAGCAGACACCTTGTAAGCCTAAGGGAAACATTTACAAAATGATAAAAGACACATCTATTATCTATAAAAATGACATGGAAAAAAAATCTTTAAAAGTGGGAGAGATTTTCCCAACAAGCCATGTGATCTATCTACGTAATTGGCTATTACTCAGCCTTAAAATCAAAGGACAGCTTACAATATCTGACAATACGGATGAAGTTTTAAAACATCACGCTAAGTGGCATTAGCCATTTGCTGAAAGGAAGATACTGTATTATCTCATTTATATATGGAAATCAAAAGAGACAAAATCACAAGAGTGAAGAGTGCAATGGACATTACTGGATCTGGAAAGCTTTTTTTTCAAGGAGAGAAACATTTGGTTATTGAATGGGTGTGCACTCAATGCTATAAGAAAATAAATAAAAAATTAATACATAAATAAAGTGATAAACGTTAAGTTTCAGTTTTGTAAAATGAACAAATTTTATGTTACTTTACAATATTGTACCTAAAACTAACATATTGATCTAAAACTTTTATTCTTAAAAATGCTAAACATCAAAATTTTATATTAAATTGTCTTAGAAAATGTTTAAGCACTACTGCATATAATAGTTATACACACTGCATTATAAGCCTACATGTCAATATGGAGTAGGTATCAGAGTAACAATACAAGTAAGAAGAAAATGGAGTTTGAGCAAAGATTTTTATAATTACTGTAATTAAATTGATGTTATGCTAAGCCAATTTTTTAAAAGCCACTGTTTTAAGTAGACTTAAAGATTAAATTAAGGGAATCTAATTATAATTTCTATGGCAATAATCTAGGAAATAAAAATAGAGTAAAATGAATAAGAAAAAACTTAAGCTGGTACAATATAAAATCATTTTTTAAATACCAAAGAAAGCAATAATACAGAGCAATGGAACAAAAAATATAAGCTAGGAAACACTTAAAGAAACAAAATCCTAACTTATTAGTAACAGTATTACACATAAGGTGATTAATTTTCTGATCAAGGGAAAATAGAGAGATACATCAGTAGTTAAGAGCATTTGCTGTTTTTGTAGAAAACTCAGTATTAAATCCCAGTACCCACATGGCAGCTCACAACCATCTGTAACTGCAGTCCCAAGGGATCTGACACCTTCTTCTGGCCTCTGTAAACATTGTATGCACGTGGTACACACATACACACAAGCAAAACCCCAAACACTGAATGATAACAAGTAAATGTTTATTTTTTTTTATAACCAGAGACTTCGGACTTTATTTTGAAAGCTCGTTACTTGGCCCAGGTGACAATTCTTTTTTTTTTTTTTTTTAGTGATTTTTATTGGGCTCTACATTTTTCTCTGCTCCCCTCCCTGCCTCTCCCTTCCCCACTTCAACTCTCTCCCCATGGTCCCCATGCTCCTAATTTACTCAGGAGATTTTGTCTTTTTCTACTTCCCATGTAGATTAGATCTATGTATGTCTCTCTTAGGGTCCTCATTGTTGTCTAAGTTCTCTGGGATTGTGGGTTGTAGTCTGGTTTTCTTTGCTTTATGTTTAAAAACCACCTATGAGTGAGTACATGTGACAATTGTCTTTCTGTGTCTGCGTTACCTCACTCAAACTAATGTTTTCTAGCTCCATTCATTTTCCTGCAAAATTCAAGATGTCTATTTTTTTCTGCTGTGTAGTACTCCATTGTGTAAATGTACTACATTTTCCTTATCCATTCTTCAGTTGGGGAGCATTTAGGTTGTTTCCAGGTTCTGGCTATGACAAACAAAGCTGCTATGAACATAGTTGAGCACATGTCCTTGTGGCACAATTGATCATCCTTTGGATATGTACCTAAAAGTAGTATTACTGGGTCTTGAGGATGGTTGTTTTCTAATTTTTCTGAGAAATCACCTCACTGACATCCAAAGGGGTGTATCAGCTTGCATTCCCACCAGCAATGCAGAAGTGTTCCCTTTTCCCCACAACCTCTCCAGTGTTTTTGATCTTGGCCATTCTTACATCAAACTAAATGGAGAGAAACTCCCAGTGATTCCACTGAAATCAGGAACAAGACAAGATTGTCCACTCTCTCCATATCTATTCTGGTTCTTGAAGTCCTAGCTAGAGCAATAAGATACCAAAAGGAGATAAAAGGGATACAGATCAGAAAAGAAAAAGTCAAACTCTCACTGTTTGCTGATGATATGATAGTTTACATAAACAATCCCAAGAATTCTACCAAGGAACTTCTACGACTCATAAACACTTTCAGTAATATAGCAGGATACAAGATTAACTCAAAAAAGATCAGTAGCCCTCCTGTACAAAGATGATAAAAGGGCTGGGAAAGAAATCAGAAAAACAACACCCTTCACAATAGCCACCGATAGCATAAAATATCTCAGAGTAACTCTAACCAAAAAAGTGGAAGACTTCTATCCAAGACCTTTAAATCTTTGAAGAAAGATATTGGCGAGGACACCAGAAAGTGGAAAGATCTCCCATGCTCTTGGGTAGGCAGAATTAACATAGTAAAAATAGCAATCTTACCAAAAGCAATCTACAGATTCAATGCAATGCCCAGCAAAATTCTTCACAGACCTTGAAATGTTTAAATTTTCTTATTAAAAGAAACTCATATACCACTAAACAGCAAACATACATCCTGAGAATATTCCAGAAGGCAATTTTATCATTTTAAAATACTATCCATTGTACTTAGGTACCCTGAGATGGTTACAGTGTCACTAAGTCATAAAATCTTATGAGACATTAACCATTGTGAAGTATATGAAATGATACACTATCTCCAGATACACATATTAAAAGCAAGTATATAAACAAACAGATTTGAAGTAAAGGGCTAGAAAAACATATGCCATGAAACTACAATCAGAAGAGAACTGGAATGACTGTGCTGTTATCCAACAGCCTTTTAGGAAATAAGGGACATTTTATAACAATAGAAAGATTAATCTTTCAGGAAGAAGCATTATTTATGCATTATAAACAAAAATGGATTTAACCACATTTCACAATGCATCAAAGTAGCCCAATACTTAGGAGTAGGGGAAGAAATTGGCAGTTATATAATAACAAAGAGAGCAGATAAACAAAATAACCTTATACAAACCACACCTGAAAAAGCTGTGAAGCAATTTAGATACAGTAGATGCCTGTAAGATACTCCACCAAACAATCCTGAGTACACATTCCTCTCAAGCATGTCGTGAAATATTACCCTAAACAGAACATGTGTTGGGTTATAAAACACACCTTAGTAAATTTTAAAAGACTGACATCAGACAAAATGTAATTTATAATCATAATGAAATTAAAATAGACTCCAGTAACAGGTGGAAACTTGGGGGGGGATCATACATATGTAGAAATTAACAATGTACTCCTAAATAAACAAGAGGTGAAAGGATAAATTCACAAAAATTTAATTATAAAATAAGTTTCAATGAATTAAAATCACAATATAACAAACTTTATGCAGCACAGCTAGAGCAATATATCAAGCTGAAACTATACACACTTATTTACAGACTAAAGAATGAATAATGGCTGACAATATGCATGAAGTCTCTTTGGGACTAATGCAAATGTTCTAAAATTAGAAGAGTGATAGTTGCTCGCACTGTGAACACATTAGCTATACTAAATTGTGACCAATGAAAGAGTGAATTACATAGAATATGGATTATAGCCCACTATGCATGTTATGACACATAGCCATCCCAATCCTAGCCAGAAAAGACTGGAAAAGACTGGATGAGCACCAAGGGCAATAATTCTTTGAGGATAGCCTCTGAAGACTAGCTGCCATGAATTACTCTTCTATCGACAGGCCTTTGAGCAAAAAAAAAGTATCATTTTTAAAATCTTTGTGTTTCTCTATTCAATAAAAAATAGTAAAAACCTCTATAGTCTGTGACATGAATTCAAAAGCAAACATATTAGAAATTTAGATAATTTTGACTTGTCTGTCAAAAATGTAGATTGGTATTGAGAAATGGATGGTGTTCTTTTTTTTCATTATTGTTAAAAGAAAAATTTACATTTACTCCCCTTGTTCCTGGCCCTCCCGCTCCCCCACTACCCCACCACCCTCCCCCTGCTTCCTTAAGATGGGGCAGGATACCCTGTCC
>JAQHUG010000101.1:6813601-6830492 GCA_028555095.1 Dicrostonyx torquatus | reverse complement strand
GCTCTGAATGGCAGAGAGCCCTGGACTTCATGAAAGCTGACGTGAAGCAGTCCAGCTGATATGAACACTCCCTGTTCCTTCAATGAAGTCTGATAAATGCCCTATTTCCTGAATGCCCTCCCACCTTTGGTTTGCCTTTCAACCTATTCGGGCCTGGATAACAGCACCCCAATGTCAGCTTGAAGCAGTTGCAGAAAGGAACAAGTCATTCCATGCCCCCTGCCCAAAATAGGTTGAACGGCTGAGACATGGAGAAACTCCCTGGCATGGGGGACAGGATAACTACCTATATTGCCTGTTAATATACTAGGTCCAGAGTTGTCAATTAATAGATTTATTAATTTCAGTTGTTTCATGCCTCTTAAAACCAGGGGCAACACAAAAAGAAGGGAACAAGAATGTTACCAAGTTACATTACCTGACCCACTTGAGGGCCATGAAACTAAAAGATGGTTAGGTTCTCTGACTATTATGTTATGGATTCTCTGGCGTGGTAGAAAAAATCGTTAAAAGCTGCAAGGCCTGTGCTATGAATAATGCAGGACACTCCATATATACTCCTGGGAAGAGGCTCAAGTTTGACTGTTCTGGTGCCCACTGGGAGGTGGATATTACAGAAATTAAGCCAGCCAGATATGGTAACATGTACTTATTAGTTTTTATAAATACTTTTTCACGCTGGGTAGAAGCGTCTCCTACCAGGACTGAGATAGCCAATATGGTGGCTAAGAAGATCAGAAAAAAAAAATCTTTCCGAGGTTCGGGATACCCAAGGTAATCGGGTCTGATAATGTATCTGCCTTTGTTGCCCAGGTAAAGTCAGGGAATGGCCACCCAACTGGGGATCAGTGGGAAATTACATTGTGCTTACTGACCCCAGAGTCAGGTCAGGTACAAAGAATGAACAGAACCTTAAAAGAGACGCTGACCATTGGCCCTAGAGACCTGCGGGAATGACTGGACAGCCCTCCTTCCCTTTGCCCTATTCCGAATTTGGAACACCCCTAAGGCAATTTAAACTCACCCCTTATGAAATCCTATGTGGGGGACTGCCACCGCTCACTGAGTCAGGTGAATGTATAATCCTGATGCTATTCTTTCTAGACCTTTATTTGCCCACCTAAAGGCCCTTGAAGTGGTGAGACGCCAGATCCGGAAACAACTGAAAGAACTAAGCATCTCTGCCTGAATCCACGCCTCCCAAGTGAAGCGAGCTCCTGAACTACCCAAATTGCAGGAACCGAGGCTTTAACACGACCAGTCAGGAGGCTTGTGTTTGGGGGACTAATCATAGGCTGACTCCTATGAGGTTATGTAATGAGACTCTTAAGAGCCCCAAGACTGCTGACACCAGGTACTTGGTTCCCGGTTAAATAAATGGTGGGCTTGTAGTACAGGCCTGACACCTTGTGTGTCGACACTCATTTTGAATGACACCAAGGATTACTGTGTGCTTGTACAACTGGTACCTAGGGTCTTTTATCATCCAGCTAACACGCTTGAAGATGAGTTTGACAAGCACCCAACTCGCTTTCAATGAGAACCTATTTCTCTGACACTAGCAGTAATCCTGGGCCTTGGGGTAGCTGCCTGTGTTGGGACAGGTACCGCTGCCCTAATACAGGCCCCTCAGGACTTTAATGAATTAAAACTAATTGCGTTCACTAGAGAAAGAATAAGTGCTGTTCAGATTTTGATGTTATGCCACCAATATAGTGCTTTACAAGGTGAAAAAGATACTGAAATCTAGTTCTATGATTTGAACTAGGTACTACAAGAAGTGGGGAGATGAAAGACCTGGATGAATCCAGACCTCTCTAGCAGGGAGAGAAGAATCAAAAATCTAGGTTAGCCAGGTCAGTGACCCTGTTTCAGGAACCAGCTGAAGATAATCTGGAGAATAAAACAGGGAGTTACCCCTTGTGATTACTGTTTCAGGAATTAGCTGAAAATAATCATAGATTATAATCTTGAGAATAAACAGGGATTTACCGCCTTGTGATTATTACTGGTTTTTTGGAATTTCCCAATGACACCCTCCCCCTTGTGCACCCCCTTTGGATTACTGGATTGTGGTTCCTTCCCTTAAAAACTCCTTTTCCCAGTTACTAGGGGTTGACTCTTCCCCTGCATGGGCTATGAGTTTCATCCCCCAGAGCTCTGGTACTTATCATAAACCTCCTGTGATTGCAGCAAAAAAGACAAACAAACAAAAACAGGGGCAAGCAGGACCCATGACTGTGTCCTGTCATAGGTGTTTGCAAAAGAGGAAATGTGGGAATCAGCCATGATAAGGTAAGTATGGGCAGGTCACCCAAAGGAAGTTCTTTATATCCAACCATTACCACCTGCCAGAGTAAAACTTGGCCATCGATATATTTAATAAGGGGTCTGGGTCTCAGTAGATTACCCTGAGGAAATACCTGGTTGCAGGAGGATCTACAAGCTGAGATTTATTGACCACTGCCCAAGAACAGACCATTCAAAGAAATGCCTAACATTCCAACCAGTGCAGAGAGGATCACCTGCCAGATCACATTAACCAGGACATCCCTAGACAAATCTCAGCCAATCAGGGGTCCTGAACCTCAGAAACCTCTCACTGACACCTTTACTATTATAAAGACCAAATTCTAATTGAGCTCGGGGCTCTGGAGTTATTCCAATACATTGGACATGTGGAGAGACCGAGTTTGCAAACTTGATTAAAATAAAGGCTCTTTGTTTTTACATATGGGACTTGGTCTCCTTGTTGGCTTTTGTGGGGACATTGTGGATTTGGGCATAACATTATCAAGGTTCTCTGAACCCATATGGCTAATATGAACTGAGCATATTAGCATAGATGTTCACACACAGACACACACATACATCTAATACAAAAGACCTAGAACTGCAGATGTAGAGCCTTGTAATTGACAAAGCAGGCTCTCTACCATTGGTCTTTCCCACAGCCCCACTTGACCACTCATTCTTATTGAGTTGTTATGTCCAGTTGAAATCAGTCCAACATTATGACCATAGTCTTTCTCCCTTGCTGCTCCTTTTTTAATTTTATGTGTATGGATGTTTTGCCTGGACTTAATGTCTGAGCACCATGTTCATATGCAGTGCCCACAGAGGACAGAGGGGATGCCAGATAATCCAAAATCCAGAGTTCCATGTGGCTGGGAGACTCCTACTTTGTGGGTGCTGGGAATTGAACCCAGGTCCTCCAGAAGAGCAGCCAGTGCTCTTAACTGCTGAGCCATCTCTCCAGTCCAGGTTGCTCCTACTCTTTCACCCTTGACTAATGATGAGCTTGAATGATCTCATAAGCCTGAACTTGGGGAGATAAAGGAAACCTTTGATTCAATCAAAATCTGAACTAAAAGCAAGAGAAAACACAGTCCCTGGAATGTTTTTCCCACTCAGGCCTAGCTATCTGAGAAACAGAAATGGTGATCTCTAGAAGGGACTGACAATGCAAGCCTGTAACTTTCAGGTGACCCTTCTACCTGGCATGTCAGTCCTAACTCCTGCAGGGTGAAGGGACAGGGGCCAGCCTAGAATGTGGGTAGGGCAGGTAGGCAGACATGCATACAAATGCACAACCACCTGGCACAGACACACACAATCCTTTAGAAACAGACCGACATGTGCAGACATAAGGCATCCTCACAGAGACCTGGAGGCATCAGTTCAATGCACAAATACTTACCCAGAGAGACTAGGACCACACAGGCACCTCATCCACTCTCACAGAACCCCTCCTATTACACCTTCAGTAAACAAAGCCAGGTCCTTACCTGAGAGTGCAGAGCCAGGGACAGGAAGGCTGAGGCTCTGTCTCCCCCAGGGGAGTATTTGTACAAGAGAGGGTGGGGCTGGCTTGGGTCACATGCTCTGGGAGTCTAGAATAGAAGAGAAGGTCCAGGAAATGAAGAGGGATGGGCTGATCTCTACCAGGGCAAAGAACACTAGGAAATAGGATGGGGGTGCGGTGGGGTGGGGCAGGGGTGGGTGGAGTAGATGTGGGGAGTGAGGATTATTCTCAGAGCCATCTCAAGGTTATGTGGACAGGGCCACCACCTCCTCCCAGCAGGTAGAAGAAGAAAAATGATCATAAGCACATTCTTGCCTCGGATTCTGTTACGACCAAATCCGTGGGTCCTCACAAAAGCCAAGAAAGGAGACCGAGCCCCACATGTAAAAGCAAAGAACCTTTATTTTAATCAAGTTTGCAAACTCAGTGTCTCCGCATGTCCAATGTATTGGAATATCCGGAGAGCTCCGAGTTCAAGTAGTGTCCCAGCTAGTGGGATACGAATGGTGGTCCCTGATAAACCTAGGGGAAGGAATGGAGGGGCAAGAGACACAAGGAATCACAGCAAGACAGGCTTTCTGATCAAGCTGCATTTCATTGATTTCTAGGAACTGTTATACAGCAACTAGGCAAAGGAGGGGGAAGGGAACTTGTCAGGAACCTCCCATTTTTCTGGAATTCAGATCCTGAGCCATCCCTAGCTAATGAGTAAATACTGAGGGTCTGTGATTTTTGACTAACAAATGAAGTGTTAATTATCTCTGAAGCCTGGTTCCTGCAGATCTCACTAGGAGATAAGATGTCAGGTTAATCTCCTCAGCCCAGAACTTACCCTGCAGAGGTATAAGATGGCTATAAACAAAAGTACAGATCTCAAAATACAGGTCTTTGCTTCCGGCAAATTAGAATTGGGTTTTTATAGTAGTAAAGCTGTGGGTTGTAATGAATTCCTGTCATTTTAAGTTAACCACGCCCACTCCTCCTTTGCATGGAAACCTGGAGTTCCCGGTTCCATTCCACTCTCTCTGTCCCCTGCTCTCAGGAGAGGCAGACGACCTTCTCCCATTCCCTTCTTCCCTCTCTTTCTCCCTTCTCTTCTGTTTTTCCTTCTTTCCTTTTCTCTCCTCTTCTGCTTCTTTCCCTCCATAATCCATCTAATAAATGCTTAACTTTAATATCCATCTGGTTTCATGTTTCCGCATCCCTGCCGCCACCGCTGCCACCACCATTCTCTGCCATTGCAGATCTGACCATGCGGTCTCGACCCTGGGGACCCATTACTGGGAACCCCATTATTAACAACAACATTTGGTGCCGTGCCTCGGATAGGCTCTCCTGCCTGTTCCAACCATATTCCAGGAACCAGGAATCTGAACCAGGTTTTTTTATTGGTGAGTCTGCCATATTGCTTCCCTTAGCTAAAATTGGGGTTTGGATTGACCCAGGGCCATTCCACCCACGTGTTAGCACTGCACATGTGCAGTGCATTTGACTGGGGACCCGGGGTCCCTCGGATTCTTCTTTGCCCTTTTTTTCCATTTCTTTTCCTGTATCATTGCAGATCTGACCATGTGGTCTTGACCCTGGGAACCCATTACCGGGAACCCCATTATTAACAACAACAGGGTTGGTTCCCAACAGCACTCTGCTTCCTCCAAAGAAGACAGAAGACCAGATGGCACAACAACATCCATCCATAGTTTGCTTTGCCACTGGGTCTGGGCAAAGCTGCCCTTCACCTAAGCTGAAGATCTCCTGATGTGGACAGAATCACTGGAATTGACAGCCTGCTCCTAACAAGGTAGGCCTGTCTTCCTACAGATTTCTTACCCACAGGATCTTCTGGAATCTGGCGGGCCCTGTGCTAAACAGCAAAAGGCAAATGCGACCTTCAGCGATCATGGAGGACCCAAAAGGGGAGTAGCTCTGGGTGCCAACCAAGTAAATTCTCTATCAATTTTTAATCAGTAACCCAGGTAAAATTTTATCCTTCCCAAGGATCTCTGATGCAGTCTGATAGCTGAGAGGCTTTGTCAGTTTTAAAGACAACCTCACCAAAGAAGTATCAGATCAAATCTCTCTCTCATGATTCATTCCATAGTCTTTTTTTTTGTTTGTTTGTTTTTTTGAGACAGGGTTTCTCTGTGGTTTTGGAGCTTGCACTGGAACTAGCTCTTGTAGAACAGGCTGGTCTTGAACTCACAAAGATCTGCCTGCCTCTGCCTCCCGAGTGCTGGGATTATAGGCATGCACCACCACCACCTGGCACCTTCCATAGTCTTAAAAACACTTTTCATTGTAAAAAAAATATCTGTCACAGTCATTCTAACATAAATATGTTACTGTTTATACAATGTATGTGTCTAAAACTTCTCTTTTCACGAACCCAAAGAATTCTTGTGAGTTCCAGAGAGCCAAATTAAAGGATCCACCTTAAGCAGGTCAGAAACACACCCCCTCAATTCCCTGATCCTAATTTTTTTTCCCTTAAGTTAACTCTGTTCTTTGTTCTGCCAACACCGTAAACAGGTATAAGAGACACCAGACATTTCCACGCACAAACACCGGAAAGGAGCAGAGACAAGCTATGCCAGGACACCTGCACCCAGCCTTCTCAGGTCCCCCCCAAAGACGATGCCAACTAATAAGCCAGAAGCAGTCTTGAGAATCCGCCGCCCCAATTCCTTTGGCCTGTGGTGCCTAACCGCCTGCTTTTTTTTATTATAAACAAGAGTTGGGAATGTAATAAATTCCTGTCACTTTAAGTTAGCCATGCCCACTCCTCCTCTGCATGGAAACCTGGAGTTCCCGGTTCCATTCCACTCTCTTTGTCCCCTGCTCTCAGGAGAGGCAGACGACTTTCTCCCGTTCCTTTCTTCCCTCTCTTTCTCCCTTCTCTTCTGTCTTTCCTTCTTTCCTTTTCTCTCCTCTTCTGCTTCTTTCCCTCCATAATCCATCTAATAAATGCTTAACTTTAATATCCGTCTGGTTTTATGTTCCTGCCTCCCTGCCGCCGCTGCCACCGCAGCTGCAGCCGCCATTCGCCGCCATTCGCCGCCATTGCAGATCTGACCATGTGGTCTCAACCCTGGGAACCCATTACCGGGAACCCCATTATTAACAACAACAGGGGTGAGGGGGTCTCTCAGATTCAGGACCCCTGATTGGCTGACATTTGTCTTGGGGTGTCCTTTGAAGTGCTGGCAGGTGTTTCTATTATAGTACTTGGAATGCCAGGAATTTCCTTTGAATTATCTGCTCTTGGGTGGGGGTTTGGCGATCTAGGCCTGTCAGAAGGGTCTCAGGATAAACTATTGAGAGTCTAGATTCCATTTAAATTTGTGAATGGCCAGAGTCCCAGGTGATAATGGTTGGAGGAAGTAAAGAACTTCCTTTCTGTCCAGATTTAGATTATCATGGCTGGCCCTCACAGATTCCATGGCCCAGATGAGTTTTTTAATTTCTGCCCAGTCCAGCAAGCCTACCTGGAGCAGAAATAACACACAGAAAAAGGACAGCAGTAATGAAGTCTGGACAGGACAGAAAGGATGAAAAAGTTTGGAACCCAGGCTGCCAGCTCGCTCTGCCTGTGCCAAGCCCTTTGTAGGCTGCCCGTATGGCCACCCCAGCACCTGTATTTGCCACGAGGATTTGTTTGTTTGCTCCCTCAAGCAGATCAGGAGCCCCTACCTTCTGGGATTCTTTCTTCTAATTTTTCTTATTTCCACTTACCTCTACATGCCTCAGGTTTAGGGACACAGTGGTTTCCTCACTCACTTGGCGATTGATCACCCTCCTGGCATTAGTAAGTATCTAGTAAATTTGGTAAATGAAAAATTTTTTATTGGGCAGTGTGTTATTCTTTTATCAGGTACTGGGCAGTTTGCTGCAGGGTCGGAGTCAAGACCACGTGGTTGGGTCTCCAGTCTTGGTGGCAGCCCAGGCGCCTGAGACCATGCCAGCATGTCCCCACGTGGCTGGTGGTCCTCAGCAGCTTTGTGGTGGCTAGCTGCCACTAACCATGTGGCGGCATGATAGACCATGTAGAGTAAAGATAAACATTTATTAGGGTTATAGAAGGAAAAATGGAAAGGGGAGAAGAAGAGGGGAGAGAGAGAATGAGAGGTAAAGAAGGAGAGAGAGAGAGAGAGAGAGAGAGAGAGAGAGAGAGAGGAGAGAAGAAGCACAGCTGCCTCTCCAGAGAGAAGTAACAAAAGAGAGAGACGAGGGTCTGTGGCTGTAGACAGGGAGGGAGTGGGCATGGCTTGTCTCTTAAAGGGACAGAAATCATTACATTCCCAGCTCTTTTTCATAATAAAAAGCGGGGGAATTAGGCACCACAGGCTGAAGCAATTGGGGCGGCAGATTCTCAAGACTGTTTCCGGCTTATTTATGGTTGTCGTCTTTTGGGGGGGAACCTTAGATGGCTGGGTGCTGGCCACATCCTGGCATAGGTGGTCTCTTTGCTTCTGTCTGATGTTTGTGTGTGGAAATGTCTGGTGTCTCTTACACCTGGTTAAGATATTGGCAGAACAAAGTTAAATTAAGAAAAAAAATTTTAGGACTAAGCAATTGAGGGAGGGTGTTTCTGACCTGTTTAAGGTGGATCCTTTAATTCGGCTTTAATTTCTTAATTTGGAACTCATAAGAATTCTTTGAGTTTGTGAAAACAGATGCTTTAGTCACATAGCTTGTATAAACAGTAGCATATTTATGTTAGAATGACTGTGACAGATATTTTTCCACAATGAAAAGTATTTTTAAGACTATGGAAGGCAGCTTTGCCCAGGCCCAGTGGTGAAGCGAACTGTGGATGGACATTGTTGTGTGCCCATTCATCTTTCTTCTTTGGAGGAAGCAGAGTGCTGTTGGGAGCCAACCTGTCTCTTTTTGTTACGAAAAGTTTTTTTTTTAAATAAATGCCATATTCCCCAGATCTCTGAGCAGTTGAGGGCTGTTCATTAGGTATAACTACAGTTTAGAATCTGCCTGTAGAGCTGGATCTGAGCTTGACCACATTGGCTCTCAGCTTAACAGGTAAGATTTACACTTGAAAAATGACAGAAATAAGAAAAACTGCTTGTAATAGAAGGGTAATGGCAGAACTGAATATATTTTGTAGGAAGCTTAAAAGTACATACCAGTTTAAAACATGAGACTTATTGTTTTTGTAGTCTGAAATGAGATGCAATGAACAATTATAACATTAAGTACAGGTGTATTTCAGTTACATGTATGATCGCACACACACACAGAGTGAACAGGAATTGGATGAAGTGGATGCTTTGGTGGGCCCTACCAAAGGCATGCCACTGTATAAAACACACATGCAACAGAGTCAGCAAGAGGAATTTAGAGACAAAAACACAAGTAAACCGGGGTACAAGACAGGGAATATCTCAGTAAAGATGGTGGAACCTGGTAACCTGACCTGGCCCTCAGCCAAGATGGCAACAAAGTCACCTGACCCTAGTCAAAATGGCAGCACCCACGTTATGTGAAAAATCCAGAATTTTTAAGCTACAGGGATTTTAAGCTTAATAATAAGAGAGACCTAGAGGCATGATCCACCCTGTTGCTAGGTCTCCCTGCCACAAGCTGCAGAGGGGAGGGAGCTAAAAGCTGGGATTGAAAAAAAGCCGCACCATGCCACAAGCCATGGAGGGAGAGGGGGAGCAAAAGGCTGGAACTGAAAAAAAGCACACCATGCCACAAGCCATGGCTGGAGTTGAAAAAGAAAAAAACTCGCTACCCAAAAGCTAGAATCGTGTAACCCCACAAACACTATAACCAGGACGTCTCTCCCTATAGGTGGGGTGCAAATACCAGTGCGAACACCCAGGACCCAAGAGAAGCTGTTCCCTGACTCCTGAGTGGGATGCTATAGCCTGACTGGATTCGGTCATGGTGACTCAAAATCCAGAGGCCAGAGGCCGCTCCAAGCGGCCTTTTACAGCAAGGGAAAAAAAGAAAAGAAATGGAAAAAAAAAAGAGAAAGAAGGATCTGAGGGACCCTGGGCCCTCAGTCACAGGTAGATTGGCCCCGGCTCATTCCAAACATAATTAAAGCAAAGGGAAGCAATCAACAGGTGAATGCCAGTGAAGGGAACAACAGTAGCCTTGAAGAACCTGGTTGGGGGCAGTCCCTGCATCTCTAAGAACTCTAGAGGGTTGCCAGGAGCTCAACCAGTCAATTCCTCAGGTTCAAAGAAACGGTTAAGTTGACTGGAATGCGAACACTCACCATTGGATGGAACATGTGGGTCGTTCTCGAGATAATCCCCCGTCGGGGTTCTGGTCCCAGAATTCTTGGCCCCAAGATGGGTGCCTGGGACTGGAAGACCTCCCAAGTCAGATGGCACCAAATATTATTCTTTTTATTGGGACCTGGGCAGCTTGCTGCAAGTCCCCAGCAGCTTGCTGCAGGGTCGGGTTTGAGACCACATGTTTGGGTCTCCAGTTGTGGTGGCCGACCGTGTGCCTGAGACCATGCCAGCATGTCCCCATGTGGCTGGTGGTCCCTAGCAGCTTTGTGGCGGCTAGCCACCACTAACCATGTGGTGGCTGAGAAATAAGACATAGACCAAGTAGAGTAAGGTTAAACATTTATTAGGGTTATAGAAGGAAAAAGGGAAAGGGGAGAAGAAGAGGAGAGAGAGGGAAAGAAGGAGAGAGAGAGAGAGAGAGAGGGATGAAGGGGGGAGAGAAGAAGCAGCACAGCTGCCTCTCCAGAGAGAAGGAACAGAAGAGAGAGACGAGGGTCTGTGGCTGCAGACAGGGAGGGAGTTGGCATGGCTTGTCTCTTAAAGGGACAGAAATCATTACACAGTGGTGGTACATGCCTTTAATCCAACCACCCAGGTAGATCTCTGTGAATTTGAGGCCAGCCTGGTCTTCAGTGCAAGTTCCAGGACAGCCAGGACTATACAGAGAAACCTGCTGGAAGCAAAGACCTGTATTTGGTTATATTCATCTTAGTCACATATAAAGTAAGCTACTTAGAAGCCCCCGCCCCAGGGAAAGTTCTGGGGCTAGGATATCCCTTATCTCCCTGTGAGTTAAGATCCCCTGTAGGCCAGAAGACCTCAGGCACCAGAAGTAATTAGCATTCCCCTTGTTAGTAAATATTGACAGACCTTCAGCATTTTCTTATCTCTTCCTATCAGCTAGAGAAGTACCTGGACCTGACTTTCCAGTTAGATCAATGACATTGCAGCAAGCTACTTCCCCCCCCAGCCTTTTGATATGTAATATTCCTGAGAAAAAATAAAGTTGACAGCTTGATCAGAATATAGACTTGCTGTCTCTTTCTCATGTCTGTTGTCTCTTCATTTCTCATCTCCAGGATGCACTGTAGCCCCATATTTCTATATGGTATGGCAGCCAGGCTCTGAAGCCATAGCCCCACCTGATGTGGTCACATAGCCCTGCAGACAGGCTGTCACTGCCCTAACAAAAGGTCAGGATGTTGTTGCTCCTTTCTTTGTAATTTGGAGGACGCCTGATAGAAATGTTAATTCAAGCCTACATGACAGCTAGCATATACACAGCAGACAGGTAGATGCAGATGTGACAAAATGCCATTCACCTGGCTACCTAGGAGACAGAATGCTGGTGTTGCCCCCCCCCCCGCCACTTAGTTTATGTTTTGATATAAAAGCTGTTTGGAGAATAAACAAGAGGAATTCTTCAGGATGTGAACTCAGGACTTCATGAGGACCACTGAGAATCTCCCTCCTGATAAAGCCATGTGAGTTGTGTCTTTATTCCCACGACTCCACACTGGTCCAGAGAGTAGGCATCAGAGACGCTGTAGGTCCCCAAGCAGTGGTAGCAGGCCCTGAGAGCAGCCAGTCCCAGGCAGAGATGGCTGCCAGTCCCCGAGAGCAGTGGCTGGTCCCAGGCAGGGAGACACATGGCGGGCGGGCAGGAGTCAGAGACATGGATAGACACGCCATGTAGAGTAAAGTTAAATGTTTATTAGGGTCATGGGGGGGGAGAAGAAGAGAGACAGAGAGAGAGAAGGAGAAAGAGAGAAGACAGAGGAGAGACAGACAGAAGTGGAGGAAAAGGGGAGAAGATGGGGAGAGAGAGACAGAGCCTGCCTCTCTGAGAGGAAGACAGGAAAGAGAGAGCTCTCAGGCTGAAGCTGAAGATCAGCCTGCCTCAGCGGATGGGGGAAGGACTGGGCGTGACTTTTCTCTTAAAGTGCCAGAACCACAACAGTCACATTTTGTAAATTTTCATTATCCAATTTATTTAGTTTGTTAT
This sequence comes from Dicrostonyx torquatus, assembly GCA_028555095.1. NCBI lineage: Eukaryota > Metazoa > Chordata > Mammalia > Rodentia > Cricetidae > Dicrostonyx > Dicrostonyx torquatus. The sequence goes on along the minus strand of JAQHUG010000101.1, from coordinate 6,818,416 downwards.
GAAAAATCGGTTGGGGTCTTTCAAATCCAGGCAGCAGCTATGCCTGCCAGAGCTTGGGAGGTCAGGCTGGCAGACAGGCAGATAGAGCCTGTGTCCTACCTCCTGCTGTGCAGGTGCAGGGCAGCTAAAACCAGAAGCTGAAAGGCAGGTTTGAAATAAGGTAGCCCTGAGAGCTGCAACTTCAGGACAATCAAAAATAAATAAGTAGGTTAAAAATGTTTCTTTTTCATTCTATAATTTTGCTTCTTTGTCTACAATCTGCTGTTTGTAGGCTTGCAAATTTATATCCATGGTGGATTGATTTCAGTACTGTGGTTCTGCAGTAAAGTTTTTGAAGTCAGAGATTGTGATGCATTTAGAAGTTCCATCATTGCATAGGATTTTAAGACTGTTTAGGCTATTCTGAGTTTTTATCTTTTCTTATAAAGTTGAGGATTTTTCTTTCAAAATCTGGAAAAATATTTGTTATAATTTTAATGGACATATGCATTGAATCTGTAGATTAATTTCAGTAAGATTGTCAGTTTTGCTATGTTGGTTCTACTTTTCCAAGAGAATAGATCTTTTCTTTCTCTAATGTCTTAATTTTCTTTCTTTTTCTTTCTTTTTCTTTTCTATTTTTTTTTTGAGACAGCATTTCTCTGTAGCTTTGGAGCCTGTCCTGGAACTAGCTATTGTAGACCAGGCTGGCCTTGAACTCACAGAGATCCACCTGTCTCTGCCTCCTGAGTGCTGGGATTAAAGGCATGCACCACCACTGCCCAGCTAAAGTTTCTATCTTAGAAGATTCAAAGTTCTTATCATCCAACTTTTTCCATTTGTGTGGTTAGAGTTGCTCAAAAATATTTTGTGGTATTTCTGGCTATTTAAAAGGATGATGTCTCTCACTTATCATATGTACAGAAGAGGTGCATTTTGAGTTGTTTTCAGGTTCTGGCTATGATAAAGTAATTCTGCTGTGAACATAGTTGAGCACATATCCTTATGGTATGGTTGAGCATCTTTTGTATACAGGCCCAAAAGGGTATTGCTGAGTCTTAAGGTAGATAGTGAAAGACCCTCAAGTTGGAGGTCTTCAATGGAGTACCCCAGACTCAATAACCAGGTCGTCAGCTGCAACAAGCAAGAGGTTTCTCAATTGTACAATCGGGTGCTGCAGCCCTCGTGAGACTGAGCACACTGAGCATCCCAGCAAACAAGTTTTTAAAGGCAAAAACCACAAGTTTAACATGAATTATCATAAAATCCAGGATTGGTCTAGACTATCGAACCAGGGTTACAATGAGGGCAACCTACACATGTTTTTCTTAACTGAGTGCTCCAGCTGCAACCTGTTTGGGAACTAGTTGGTATCCTAGTGGGTGGGAGGTAGGAGAACTGACTAGGGTTCAAGTAACAAGCTTGTTTATCTCAGTGCCTTCCTATATGGGTGTCCTTAATTTTTAGGGTTGGGGTCTTTCATCCCTCCCTGTTTTTATGTCATGGTTTTAATCTTGAAACCATCCGATTAGATTATATTTCTGACTCTTGTTGTTTTAGAATTTGGAATTGTTGGGTCAATACTAGAGCTTGCACGGTAGACAACCTATCTTTTATAAATTGCAGTAAACGACTTAAAATGCAAGGACCAAAGGTAAGTAAAAATAATAATAAAAGCAAAGGACCCATGATGGTTGATATAAGGGTGGTCATCCAGGGAGATCTATCAAACCATCCCTCAACCATCCCTGTTTAGATTCCCATTCCTTTTCCCTTTTGGCGAGTCTTTCCCTCAATTTTGCCATGGAATCTTTAACTACCCCAGCATTGTTCATATAAAAACAACATTCGTCACCCAAGGCTGCGCATAATCCTCCTTCTTTAAGGAATAACAGATCTAGGCCCCTCCTGTTCTGTAAAACCACCTCACTAAGGGAGGTCAAGGACTCCTCGAGCAAGGAGATTGCTCCTTCAAGTGCCTTGATGTCCTGAGTTATGGCTGCCTGTAATTGAGCTATTTGGTGATTTCCTTGTATTAATGCCGCAGCCCCTGTACCTATTCCAGTGGTTAGTCCACCAAATCCTAACAGAATAGCCAAGGTCATAGTGACTGGTTCTCTTTTTATCTTCTCCTTATGTTCATAAACATCCAGGAGGGTTCCCTCGGGGTGGTAAAGGATTTTGGGCATAAGTTGTACTAGGACACAATAATCCTCAGTTAGGTTTAACACAGAGGCAGATACACAGGGAGTCAATCCTGTATTACAAGCCCACCAAGTCCCATCCGGTGGGACTAGATAGTAGTCACCTGAGCTGACCTGCAAGGTGGTGTTACATAAGGGCTGGTGACTGGGAGGTATCTTGCCTAAACATAGGCCCCATCCTTCTACCTGTGATAGGGTCAGCCAGTGTAGACTAGGCTGTTTGCTGGCATGTTGGCCTTGGTGGGGGCTTTCCTTGTTAATTTTCCCTTGAGACCAAGTTTGTCCCCAAAATCAAACAAGCAAAAATATTACAAACGGACAAGTCTTAGCTTTAGCAGGTTTTGTGAATGTTGGAGTTTCCATTCTGGTGCCAGCTGGGGGGAAGAGTCGCTCTGAGGTGCTGCTTTCACATGTGAGGTGTGGACCCAAGCAGCTATCCCTTGAGTGCTGTTGGAGTGGTGAGAATCACAGTGTATGGTCCCTCCCAGCGAGGTTCAAGGTTCTTAGTCTGGTGCCATTGGACGAGGACAGAGTCTCCGATCTGGAACGGGTGTGGGCAGGATGGTGGCTCAGTGTCCTTATAGGCAGCTGCTAAGGGCTTCCAGATTTCACATTGCACCAACTGCAAGGCTTTCAGATGGGCCTGCATGGAGGGGGAGGCAGCATAAGCAGAGATATCAGAATCAAAGTTATGGCTGGTGGTGAGCTGCCATAGATTATTTCAAAGGGAGTTAACCCATGTGGCCCGTGGATGTTCCTGGCCTGGTATAGGGCTAGTGGTAGGAGTTGGACCTAGTCTCTAGTGCCACTCTCCAGTGTTAATTTAGTTAAGGCCTTTTTAATTGTTCTATTCATTTTTTCTACCTGACCTGAGCTTTGGGGTCTGTTGGCACAATGCAACTTCCAATTTATCCCCAGTAACTTGGCCACCAGCTGACTTACCTGGGAGACAAATGCAGGGCCATTATCTGCCCCCAGAACCTTGGGTAGACCATACCTGGGAAAGCTTTGGGGGAAACGATAGTTCCTTGGAAGAGCTTTTGACAGGCCCTTCATGAAGTGCATCCCATCAGTTCTAGGCTGGAGGCTTTCCTGACATATGATGAAGTGAAAGCAAGGCTCCAGAAGTTCATTTACAAACCTGGCAGTTACATCTTCCAGCTGAGCTGTACTCGTCTGGGTCAGTGGGCTATCGGGTACATTTCTGCTGATGGGAACATTCTGCAGACAATCCCATATAATAAACCATTCTTCCAAGCACTGATTGATGGCTTCAGGGAATGCTTCTATTTATTTCCTGATGGGCGAAGTAAAAATCCTGACCTGACAGGTTTATGTGAACCAACACTGCAAGATCTTATCAAAGTAACCCAGGAACAATATGAATTATACTGTGAGATGGGCTCCATATTTCAACTATGTAAAATATCTGCTGAAAATGATAAGGATGTGAAGATTGCGCCCTGTGGACATCTCATGTGCACATCCTGCCTTACATTGTGGCAGGAGTCAGAAGGTCAGGGCTGTCCTTTCTGTCGATGTGAAATCAAAGGTATTGAGCCCATCGTGGTGGATCCATTTGACCCCAGAGGCAGTGGCAGTCTATTAAGGCAAGGAGCAGAAGGAGCTTCTTCCCCAAATTATGATGATGATGATGAGAGAGCTGATGATTTTTTTTCATGATGAAGGAGTTGACAGGTGCCAAGGTGGAAAGGCCTTCCTCTCTATTCTCCATGGCCCCATAAGCTTCCCTTCCTCCAGTGCCACCAAGATTTGACCTTCTACAACAGCAAGCATCTGTTCCTCCCAGCACTTCAGTTCTGGGGACTACTTCCAAGGCTGCTTCTGGCACCCTTCATAAAGACAAACTATTGCCAATACTTCCCCGTATGGACCATCAACAATGGTCATGATCATAATCCGCCCCAAGTTTTTGGGTAATGTCCAAATCAGTCTCATCATAATCATAGAGGCCAGAGTCTGCATTCCCCTTAGTCTCAGGAGCAGCAACAGTCAGTATAAATGTTGATTCTCTTACCTTCAGCCATTTCCAGAGCTCAGATAAAGGCTATTAGTTCTGCTTTCTGGGCTGAGGTACCTGGTGGCAGCGCACTGGCCCAGATGACAGTGTCAGTTTTACCATCAACTACAGCTGCTCCCGCTTTCCGTTCCCTGTTCAGAATATAGCTGCTTCCATCCATGAACCAGGTCATCTCCACGTGAAGTGCTGGGAGTGGTGGTTGCAGTCAGCAGGGTGAAGCTGGGCAGAAAGCAAGCAGAGAAAGGACAGCAGCAGGGCATGGGCGCTTCCTGCGTGACCCCCTCCATGGTTGGCACATGTGTCTGGGACCGTCGTCCCAAACATAGAAATTGAATCTCTTCCCCAAATCTGTGCTCGGAGACGCGTGGAAAGAAACCAAGACTTCACACCATCACAGCTTAAAAAGGCTTTACATTTATTCTATTTGCCTAAATTTCTCTTTGCTTCCTAAGGCTTCCTAGTGACCATTTCTTCTCCCTTATACCTTGCTATTTCCTTCTCTGTACAGCTATATTTTCTTCTTCTCTCAATTCTTGTCCTGTCTCTCTGTAAAACTCCCTTTGTTCCTTCTGCCCTGCTCTCCCTCTAAGA
>JAQHUG010000101.1:6752791-6769387 GCA_028555095.1 Dicrostonyx torquatus | reverse complement strand
GATAGGCAAAGACTGAAAGCAAGGGACCGAGAGTAAGACTCAAGAGGTTTGAATGGAAGATGTCCTCAAGTGTGTCCAAGTGCTGGTCCAGGCAAGGCAGGGTCCAGGGCGTGGCCTGAGGGGATTAGGGGTTTACAAGTGCTTCAAGTGACTACAGTTGGCTGGAGAGGTAAAGGGCGTCATAAATTGGTGCCAGGTGGTCAGGGTGTGGCTCGGCCTTTGAGATGGCTCCTACCAGCTTTGATCTGATGTTTGTGGAAGAAAAGAGGCAGGGAAGGGTGCAACAAAGAGAGAAGTTTCTCTTCCTAATGGCCTTAAGAGAGACAGTGGGGGCTGTGACTATCTTAGAAGGCTTTGAAAGAAGGTATGAAAGACAGCAGAAACAAGTCTCACCTAGAGCAGGAGGCAGGAGACTGGAACAAAAGGAGAAGAAGGCGGGGGAGAAGAAAAATGGATAGCTTGATAAGATAAGATGAAATAAAATAAAATAAAATAGAATAAGGAGGTCAGAAGTTCAGTGTGTTTTCAGGAAATGGTGAGAATGTATGCAGACGGAAAGGAGCAGCTGGACAAGAGTTGATGGATGGAGAGTAGGGCACAGTCCCTCGGATCAGTAGTCTTAAGCAGTCCTGTGTTGTGGTCACTACCAAGTCACGCTTCTGGGAATGCTAAGATGGACATCTGTTTTTCACAACAAGGAAATTTAGATAGAACTGGAGCCGGAGTACCAGGTTGGATATGAAGAAAGACAACCTCTGAGGAGAACAAACATGGCCTCCAGGAGGCTATTTATTTGAAAGGGAAAATTCTGGTTAAGAAGGGGAGCTGGGTCAGCTAGGGGTTCAGTGTAGGCTCCTCATCTTGTGTCCTCTTCTCATTTCTCAGTGATGAGGACCAGGGTGCCCGGGGCCATGGCCAGGAGCTGAGCCAGCAGGTCCTTTAGGATGGGGTTCCCCAGGACCGTGGCCAGGGGCTGGGCCAGCAGGTCCTGTAGTGTGGCGTCCCTCAGGACTTTTTCCTGGACCAGGGGGTGTTGGACCATGATTAGGGCCATGACCCTGTGGAAAACCAAGAGGGTAAAGTCAGAATTCAAAGCCAATGCCTATGCCTAAGGTCAAGTCCTCTTTACTTCTCCTCCCCAAGGGACTCAGGACTCCTAAACATCTACAAGTGGTTGTGGTGGGAGCTGGATAGCAAGGGATTTGCTCCTGGCCCTGCCCTTTTTGCATTGAATTCTTTTATGTGCTGAACAAGGAAAAGGGAAGAGTCTCCTTGTTTTAGGTTTATTCCCTTTGCAAAGTTTTGACCTCTTTCCCTGTACCTCAAGTTATTTATTTGTAAGAGGCAAAATTACCTCATAGACCCCTTCCCTGACCCGGGGGTCCTAGCAGAAAGGCTACAGGCGCTGCCTTGCTACAAGTGGTGGCTCGCTGTATTTAAAGCAAAGGTGAAGCTGGGGAGGCTGGAGGAGAATTCTCCGGAAACCAGGTAGGGGAAAACCCAGGCTCTGAGGAGAGATGTGGGAGATCAAGGGAAAGAGGTGGAAATCAAGGATGTGTTTGTGTATAGATAGGAAGGGTATTCAGTTTATATATGTGTAGTATGTGGTGGCACATGACTTTAATCCTTTGAGGTGGCAGATTGATCTGTGTGAGTTTGAGACTAGCCTGATCTATATATATAGTGAGTTTCAGTCCAGCCAGGGCCTGTGTGTATATATAGAATAAGGCCCTGTCTTTAATTTTTTTTATTTTTGGCCAGAAATAGTCGTGCACACCTTAATTCCAGCACTAAAGAGACTGAGGCTGGTGGATCTCTGTGAGTTCAAGGCCAGCCTGGTCTATATAGGGAGCTCCAGGACAGGCAAAGTTATGTGGTGAGACCCATTCTCAGACAATGAAAATAAATAAATGAATGAAGACAATTTTGACGGTGTGTCTGGGTATGGAGTTCAATGGTAGAGAATTTGTCCAGAGAGTACAAGCCCAACACTGTAAAACACCAAAGCACAACCAAATAGCTGTGTCTGGGTATGNAAGAGACTTCATTGCAAAAGGGCTGGGCCAGGAGCAAATCCCTTGCTATCCAACTCCCACCACAACCCCTTGCAGATGCTTAGGAATCCTGAGTCCCTTGGGGAGGGGAAGTAAAGAGGACTTGACCCCAGCCATAGGCATTGGCTTTGAATTCTGACATTACCCTTTTGGTTTTCCGCAGGGTCATGGCCCTCATCATGGTCCACCACACCCTGGTCCAGGACACGGCCCTGGGGGACGCCACCCTCCAGGATCTGGTGGCCCAGGCCCTGGCCATGGCCACGGGCACCATGGTCCTCATCACTGAGAAATGAGAAGAAAGGAGGACACAAGATGAGGAGGCTACACAGAACCCCCAGCTGACCCAGCTCTTTTTCCTAACCAGAATTTTCCTTTCTAAATAAATAGCCTCCTGGAGGCCATGTTTGTTCTCCTCAGAGGTTGTCTTTCTTCATATCCAACCTGATATTCAGGTCGAATTAGATCTAAATTTCCTTGTTGTGAAAACCGGATGTCCATCTTGGCATTCCCAGAAGCTTGACCACAACACATGGCTGCTTAAGACTACTGAACCGAGGGACACCCTACTGTCCATCCATCCACTCCTGTCCAGCTGCTCCTATCCGTCTGCATACATTCTCACCATTTCCTTAAAGCACACTGAACTCCGGACCTTTTTTACTTTATTTTATTTTATCTTATCTTATTGAGCTATACATTTTTCTCTGCTCCCGGCTCCCAACTCCTGCTCCATGTGAGACTTGTTTCTGCTGTCTTTCACACTTTCTCATTTTCCTAGCCTTCCAAGACAGTCCCAGCCACTGCTGTCTCTCTTAAGCCCATTAGGAAGAGAAACTTCTCTTTGTTGCACCCTTCCCTGCCCCTTCTCTTCCATAAACATCAGGTCAGAGCTGGTAAGAGCCTTCTCATAGGCCCAGCCACACCCTGACCACCTGGTGCCAATTTATGATGCCCTTTATCTCTCTAGCCAACTGTAGTCACTTGAAGCACTTGTAAACACCTAGATCCTCTAAGGTCATGCCCTGGACCCTGACTTGCCTGGATCAGCACTTGGACACACTTGAGGGACATCTTCCATTCAAACCTCTTGAGTCATTTGTTTGTTTGTTTTTTGTTTTTCCAGACAGGGTTACTCTGTGGCTTTGGAGCCTGTCCTGGAACTGCTCTTGTAGAGCAGTCTGGACTGGAACTCACAGTGATCTGCCTGCCTCTGCCTCCCAAGTGCTGGGATTAAAGGCGTGCGCCACCACTGCCCGGCCAAACCTCTTGAGTCTTACTCTCGGTCCCTTGCTTTCAGTCTTTGCCTATCCAAATCTATCCAGGATTCTTTCCACTCCGCTCTACTCAGGCTTCTCATACTTCTGGAATCCACTGTAATTGTGCTCAGTCCTCTAGCCAGGCCTGCGCTAGGACCAGCACCCCAGTGTTCTTTTCCTTCACAGCTAGTCTCTGCTGAGGGCTGGCAAGTGATCCTGACTGAGTGGCTAGTAAGGAACTGCCTTCTTGGTAGTCTTGAGGTGCTCAAGGAAAGGCAAAACATCTTGCTGTTAGCTGGCTGGGTCTACAGCCTGGAGGGTGGAGACTGTTGACTGCACCTGTTGGGTCTTCAAGGACACAAGGTGTGGAGGGAGCAGCTTCTCTCAGGGCTTGCCTCAAGAGCCATGCCTTTGGTCTGGGACCTAGGTGAGGGCAGGCAGGGAAGGAGGAGTGTTGGTAGGTTATCTGTGTCCTAGGGTCATTCAGTAAGAAAGACAAGGAGACCGGAGCTCAAGGCTGCTTTATTATTATTATTATTATACTTAGTTCTGAGGGCAGAGGAGGAGCCTGGAAGCTCAAAGCCTGCAAGCTGGGGCCCAAGTTCTCTTCCAAACATCCGTGCATTCAAACACTATCGCTGGCAACCTGCCATGTATCAGACCCTGCTTGATATGAAACTTGTTACTCCATACATGATCTTATTCGCTACCTACAAAGAGAAGAAGTTTCTCATTTTACAGGTTTGAAAGCAGATTCAGTGAGAAATAAAGATTAGGACCATGACCCATGTTCAAGATCTCCTGACGTTCCTGTACGATTGTCTGTTGATCCCCACCCCATCTCTCTCCAGGCTCTTAATGTATATACCTGGCTGTCCTGGTACTCATTATGTAGAACAGGTTGTCCTTGAACCCACAGATATCTGCCTGCCTCTGCCCAGGGTTGGGATTAAATGGCTGTCCCACTGTGTCCAGCAGATGTCCTTTGAATACCTGCTTCTGTCATTACTCTCCCTAAACCAGCCACTTGCCCCCTCTCTGTTCCATTGGCCTACTGGATATTTCTTCATGTATTTGATGCAGCTGGCTATCAGATTATAGACTTGTCCCCCCATCAGGTGGGTGGTGGAGGCTGGGAATGCAGAAGCTGATGGTTAGAAAGGTTCATCCCCTTAGCTTCAGTGACTTGAACTGCTCACTGGCTCAGAAGGTGGCCAGGGAATGTTCATTTAGTGGGCACATTGCTAGATTGACTGTGAAGGGTGGCGTGCTAATAAATAAGACTCCTTTCCTGCCCTGGGAATTCGTAGTCGTTGGGTGATGCAGACAGCCCAACATGTTGGTTTGTATGAGGAAGAAATTCGGATGGCTCAATTTTAATGGGGGTGAAGGAAGTTGGCAAGTTCAGGAAACAGGAGTGCTGGCCTTCCAACAGCCCCGGCCCTGGGCCATGCACAGCATGGCTTTACTTTGTCAAGGTGTGCATAACTCAGAAAAGGAACTGGAATAAGGTAGGAAGGAGTCAGGTATGACCCCAAATTACTCATAAGATGACACTGTGTATAGGTGTCTTTCCAGTCTTCTGCTCCAAGAGAAGGTAGAGTCTCACTTCTGCAGCAGGATTGCCAGTCTTAGGGAAAAGAAAAGATGGCTACAGGGCAGACTCCCTGGAGACCATATGGTTTCCAGTGAGGTTGAGGCCTGAATGATAAAGCAAAGTCTCCTTTCCCTTGACTTGCATTGTAGTGGAGGTAAAGCGCAGCCTTTGTGTCTGGTTTTGAGAGAAATGTTTCAGCAAAGCCTTTGCTATGTTTGGGCTAATCAGTAGAGGCTGAAAATTGTTTTGAGACTGTTGAAACCTTGAAGAAATGAATCTCTGGAGACTCTGCACTTGGTGCTACATGAGAGTGCTTGCATCTACACTGACATTGGTCCTGAGACACTCCTAGAAAACCTGGAGTTCGAACTTTTGGTTATGGCCATCCATAATGAGAAGGGACTGAGATCTGTGTGGGCTGTCTGCTCTCATGGGCAGCAAGAGCAAGATGACTTTGGTAGTTGGAACCTTGGCCAGCCCCATTAACCTTGTGTATGTTTGAATAAAGTAACTCCAAGAAGGCTCAACCCCGCTGTTCCTTCAGAAAATGAAGGCATAGCATCTTGGTGACCTTCTCTCCCTGCTGCAGCCCCTTTGACTGACATCAAACAATAGCTAAGTTCTGTCCAGAAACCATGAAGAGGAACTGGAAATAACAGGTGAACCTGGCCTATCCCCCTCCCTGTGTAGGGAGGATGGCTGTTTAAGAGAGAACAAGCCTCAAGGGAGTCGTAGAGGTGGGCTCTAGGCTCCATCATCTTTTGGCTCTAGGGCCCCCAGAAAAGACATTGAAGCATTTGATGTCGAATATTTTGATGCAGCACATTTGCTTTCTTGTCCTTTCCCAGATGCGGGACCGTAGGGAGTGTGTGCTCTAAGAAGCATATTTGCATGGGCAACTTGTCGCTTCAGGTCCTCAGGTGATACCCCCAGTCCACAAAGGCTTGGGAGTCTCGCTATAGCTCTAACATTAAAATCTTCCTTGGCTTGTTCTCTAAAAGCTGCATTTGAAATCTGATGTCATGATTGAAATCACTGATATTTATTTGTACTAACTCAACATTTGGAAATACATAATTTGACCGAAGATGTTCTAAAGCAAGACCTCAGTGGGCTCCATAAAAAGCTGAAGAGATAAGCATCCAGGGTGTCGGCGTACCAACTCTTGGAGCCAATCCCTTGGAGCCAAAGAGAAACTGGATAAATGACCTGACTGCTGGAGAGCTTGGCCTTTATCTCAATCTCTCCAACTTATTGATTTAATTTGTAGCACTGAGTTTGATCTGGGTTGGGTCCCTACATGACCAATATCATCTCTGCTCCCCCTCTTTAGAGTAGGGCCTGCCTCCTAGGGGTTAAGGCAGTGGGGTAGCCAGGGTGGAGGCGAGGGGCCTGCTGCAACAGTCCATGACCTGACAGTACAGAGCACAGACTTGTCCTAAGAACCAGGCCCCCACTTGGTGTGTCAGTCTCTTCTGTAATAGAAGTCAGTCCCAGGGAATGCTGCTGGAAAATGGAGCTCTCTCTCTCCCCAGCTCCCTCCTGTTNTGCCAAGCGCCCTGGTCCTGATACCCAGCCCTATGTAGGTCTCCGTATAAACACCTGGCATAGAGGTGGGATACAGAGGCTTGGAGAGGTCAGTATAGCCAGAGTGGGGAGGGGCAGACAAACGGATGAGTATGGGCTTCTGGGGACCCAGGAGACCTTAAGAACTTTGTTCTTGCCGCCCAGATAAATGGAACCTTCCAGGGTTCTCACTGCTTGTTATTGTCTCCTCCGGGAAGGATTGGAAGAGGGTGGGAGGTTTAGGGTCTGAATCAGTTTGTCATTCACTGCCAGACTCTCCTCATGTGAAACTGTTGAGGTCTAGCCTCATCTTTTGGGGTCTGGCATGAGAATAACAATTAACAATCCCAGAATGGGTCAGTACCTTCAAAACAATACACTTGAAGATAAAGATACCAAGTCTCTCTGAACTCATATGGCAAATGAGCATACTAGCAGAGACGTTCACACACACACACACACACACACACACACACACACACACACACACACTCCCCTCTAACAAAAGAGCTAGAGCTGCAGATCAAATGTAGAGAGAGCCTCCTACTTACAAAGCAGGCTCTCTTCCATTAAGCCTCCCACCAGCCCCACCAGACCACTCATTATTATTGAGTTATCTCCCATTGAAATCAGTCAAACATTATGATCATGGTCTTTCTCCCTTTCTGCTCCTTTTTTAATTTTATGTGTACGGATGTTTTGCCTGGACTTATGTCTGAGCACCATGTTCATATCCAGTGCCCACAGAGGACAGAGGAAGATGCCAGATAATCCAAAACCCGGAGTCCATGCGGCTTGGAGACTCCTATATTGTGGGTTCTGGGAATTGAACCCAGGTCCTCCGGAAGAGCAGCCAGTGCTCTTAACTGCTGAGCCATCTCTCCAGTCCAGGTTGCTCCTACTCTTTCACCCTTGACTAATGATGAATGTGAAGGATCTCATAAGGCTTAACTTGGGGGAGGTAAAGGAAACCTTTGGTTCAATCAAAACCTGAACTAAAAGCAAGAGAAAACACAGTCCCTGGAATGTTTTTCCCACTCACGCCTAGCTATCTGAGAAATAAGAATGGTCAGCTCAGAAGGGACTGAAAATGCAAGCCTGTAACTCTCAGGTGACCCTNTTTTTTGGTTGCAGGCTATGCCTCCAAGCAGAGTCCTGGTCTGGAGAATATACCATCCTGTCTTACCCTTTTGAACATGGTTTTATATCTTCCGGATTGAAAAATTAACAAAAAAGGAAGCAAACATTTGCTTCTACCTGAGGGGCCTTCTCTTCCCTCTGAGGAACAGGGTGCACATTTAAAATCAGACAATCTTGAGATAATGTGTTTGATCTGCTTTTGCCTCTTAAAAATGCCTTTTCTTAACTTATGTAAAGCAAAAGACACAGTCAACAAGACACAATGACAGCCTCCAGAATAGGAAAAGATCTTCACTAACCCCACATCAGACAGAGGGCTGATCTCCAAAATATACAAAGCACTCAAGAAACTGGACACCAAAAGATCACATAATTCAATAAAAAAAAAAAACGGAGTAAAGACCTAAACAGAGAACTCTCAACAGAGGAATCTAAAATGGCTGAAAGACACTGAAGGAAATGATGTAGGAGGGTTCTTCTCTATTTTATGTGCTTTCATTGGTTAATAAAGAAAATGCCTAGCCTATAAGATAGGACACAGCCCTTAGGTCGGCGAAGTAGACAGAACAGAGTTCGGTGAAGAAAGGAAGTATGCGAGACGCCATGTTTGTCCAGCCCAAGATGGACACTGGTTAGACTCATGCTGGTAAGCCACAGTCAAGTGGCGATACATATTAACAGAAATGGGTTAGTTTTAGATGTGAGAGTTAGCCAAGAAAAGGCTAATGATAATGGGCCAGGCAGAGTTTAAATGAATCCAGTTTGTGCATGATTATTCTGGATATAAGCCAGGGCCAAAGCAGGCTGGTGGCTGGGAGCTAGCCGCGATGAGACACAGCCCTCCCGCCCAATTATAACAAGGAAATGTGCTGCGGGAGCTTTCTCTCTCTGCCTTCAGACAATGGCTTTTGAGATACCAGCCCAATGGGGCGTGGTTTCAATTTTTAAAAAGCTGCAGCAGCTCTCTCTCTCTTGCTTCCAGCCTCCGTGCTGACTGCTAGGCTCTGTTTCCTGTTTGCAACCAGAGAACTGTGGTTTGGGACATTGATCTGTAAGTTTTATCCCCTCCAATAAATTAACCCTTTTTTAATCAAACTGGTGTAAGATTGTCTTGCATCTTTATCTGGCGACCAACGTGGGGCTCGAACTCACAACCCTCAGATTAAGAGTCTCATGCTCTACCGACTGAGCTAATCAAACTGGTGTAAGATTGTCTTGCGTCTTTATCTGGTGCTCCAATGTGGCTGGCTAAATCCACTTTAAAACCGGAGAGGGCTTAAAAAGGAGAGAACCCCCCTCTCCACCAACCCTGCCAGTTGTGGTGGCGCATGCCAGTAGGATTTGCTGAAGGAGGCAAAGGCTAGCTGTGGCCTCAGCTGTTTGGCCGCGGCGGCAGCTTGGTTAAAGCTCCACGCCTCTCAGGATTTGCGCTGCTACCCACCTGATTTGCAGAGCGGTTTTTTTAAATCACCCTTACAGACTCGGGTTTAGGCAAAGGCTGGGTGCCGACTGCTAAAAATTTCCCTAGGGCAATAACTCCCTGAAACATTCCGGAAGCAGCTTTCGGCTTTTGTAACTGCAGGCTGTTGCCTGAAGCTAGATGTGCTGTTGGTCAGCCGCTGAAAGCTTCTGGATATCTGTTCTTTGTACCTGGACCTTGGATTTCTTGCTCTGTGTAACCTCTTGAGATTAATTATCCCCCCAGTTTCTTAACAAGTATTAGGACCCACCTTCTAGGCCACAGGGAGTCAAGCGTACTGCAGGCCTAGCTTCTGCCTAGCTGTGCACGTATGTTCATACATGCCACTCACCAACAGTAACTGCCGCAACACCTACTGACAAACAACGGTTACTACACCTACTCCTGCACCACAGGTGAGTTCTGAGGGGAAGAATTATGTCTGACAACATCACCCTCCATGGCTTGCAGAACCTGTTTGCTCGTAACATATCTGAGGTCTTTCAAGACACGTATGATGCCTTTCCTACAGGGCCATTTCTAGGAGTCATTTTTTTTCTTGTGTTCTGTAGTTTTTTCATAAAATTTTGGTTTGATCATAAGATAAAGCAGTCCATGCAGGCTGAATTGNCATCTCAAGGTCACGTGGACAGGGCCATTAACTCCTCCCAGCACGTAGAAGAAGAAAAGAGACCCCTAAACACATTCTTGCCTTGGATTCCAAGGCCCAGATGAGTTTTTGAATTACTGCTCAGTCCAGCAAGCTTGTCTGGAGACAGAAATCACACACAGAAAAGGGGACAGTGGGAATGAAGTCAGGACAGGACGGAAAGGATGAAAAAGTTCAGACCCCAGGCTGCCAGCTCACTCTGCCTGTGCGAAGCCCTTTGTAAGCTGCCTGTATGGCCGCCCCAGCGCCTGTATTTGTCAGGAGGATTTGCTTTGTGTGCTCCCTCAAGCACATCAGGAGCCCCTACCTTCTGGGATCTTTTCTTCTAATTTTTCTTATTTCCACTGACCTCTGCATGTCTCAGATTCAGGGACACAGTGGCTTCCTCAGACACTTGGCTATTGACCACCCTCCTGGCATTAGTGTCTAATAAATTTGGTAAACGATAATCTTTTATTACTTTTTAAAAAGTTTATGTGGCGGCTGGAGAGATGGCTCAGAGTTTAAGAGAACTGACTGCTGTTCCGGAGGTCCTGAGTTTAATTCCCAGCAACCACATGATGGCTCACATCCATCTGTAATGAGATCTGATGCTCCAAACACTATATATATAATAAATAAACTTTAAAAAATGTTTATGTGGTTGGGCAGTGGTATTGTATGACTTTAATCCCAGCACTCGGGAGACAGAGGCAGGTGGATCTCTGTGATTTCGGGGCCATCCTGGTCTACAGAGTGAGTTCCATGACATCCAGGGCTACACAGAGAACTACTCTCTTGAAAAACAAAACAGAACACCAAAAGTTTCTGTGTCTAGGTGTCTGGCCTGCAGGTGTGACTGTACACTCTGTCCATGCAGTGCTCATGAAGGTAACTGGAGTTACACAGACTTGTGAGCTGTCACACAGAAGCTGGGAATTGAACCCAGGTCCTCTGGAAGAGCAGCCAGTGCTCTTAACTGTGGAGTCATCTTTCTAGGACCTTGGTAAACGAATTTTGATAAATTTGCTGAAGTTAGTTGTTGTTGGGTAATAATTAGCTTCCTTTTTTTGATGTTTAGATTGCATGAATTTTTCCCTTTCTTGTTTCTGTAGTTTAAAAAATTATTTTCTGGAATATGGCTGTGCTCCATCCTGAAATTACAATGCTGCTCAAAACAAGATCCTTATCAGCCAGGCTACAGAGTGAGAACCTATTAAAATAAAAATAACAACACGGCTGACAACGGTTCAGTTTGGGGAATAGCTATGACTGAGACAATCTATAACTTTTCCCATCATGAGTTAATAAGCTAATTGTGGTGCATACATCAAATAACATGAAGGAATAAGCAATTGCTAGAAACCATACTAGGGCAGAATCTCAAAATAGTTATGCGGAGTGATAGAAGCCACACACAAAGAATACATATCATATGTTTTTGTCTAGAATAAAAAAAACAGAAAACTGATGAGTACAGCAACCAGAGGGCAGTGGGGAAGGGGAGAATGGAGGAGACACAGGGGAAGGGCGGGAAGAAGCAAGAGCTGCTGCTATGACTTCGTAAAGTATACACAGATCAAAACAGCTTGCACAACTCAAATACACAGTTTATGGCATGACAATTTGACTTCAATTAGAATTGTAAAATAAAGAGTCCCATAGCCATTTTCAGAAAACAAGATAAAAGTATTGAGGAACAGGGTGTGTCTTCCTTATCTCAATGGTGGGGGAGGGAGGCTCTGGCTGACCAGGATCTTCCACAGTATCAGGAAGTTCAGATTGGCTCTAGGTGGTGTTGTTATCTTATATACCTATAAAATATTTGCTTGCATGAATATATATATATAATACAAATACCACCTAGAGTTTATATACGTGTGTTATATGCATGTATATAAACTCTAGGTGGTATTGTTATATGCATGTATATAAACTCTAGGTGGTATAGTTATATGCATGTATATAAACTCTAGGTCTTATAGTTATATGCATGTATATAAACTCTAGGTGGTATTGATATATGTGTATATAAACTCTAGGTGGTATTGATATATGTATGTATATAAACTCTAGGTGGTATTGTTATATGTATGTATATAAACTCTAGGTGGTATTGTTATATGTATGTATATAAACTNGGCCACAATTGCACTGGAGATGCCTTTTTAAAGAGGAAGTGAGAATTTTAGAACAACAAGAAAGAGCAAAAGGAACTGAGATTTCCCTAGATCAAATTCTAGGTGACAGACCCTATTCTGACCCTCAGGACCAAGGTCTTTATGATGACCACACCCTGTTTGTGTATACCACAGCAGCCTTAAAAGCTTGGGACAGAGTTCAGGAACCAGGACAGAGAGTGGAGTCATATCTTAGAATTACACAGGGACAGAAAGAACCCTTTAGCGACTTTTTACACAGACTAACGAGGGATGTACAAATAGGGATAACTGACCCAGAAGCTAGACGCATAATAATTGAGGCTTTAGCTTATGAGAATGCCAGTATGGAGTGCAAAAGGATCTTAGGGCCTTTAAGGATTAGATCAGCACCCTTGGATTAATGGGTCTTGCATACAATGAATGTTGAGACATTTGATTCTGGTACTGAAGCATGGGTAGGAGAAGCCATTTCCAATGGTAAGAAACGGCATCAAAATACCAAATGCTTTAATTATGGTAAAATGGGACATATGAGAAGGATTGTAGTCAACGGATTCTCAAGAATAATATGTATTCTGGAAATAACAGGAAGAGGAGGACTCAGCCTTCAGGTTTATTGTAGGAGGTGTGTTAAATGCAGACATTGGACATATGAATGTAGATCAACGAGAGACAGACAAGGCAACCCTATACCATCAGGAAACTCCATGGGGGACCTCTCACAGGCCCCCATGGTGAACGTGGTCCAGTCATTCCCAGTTGCTATGGAGAATGTGTCTCAACAGGAAAATTAGAAGGCCCCTTGTCTACTGCCATAAGCAATAATGGTCTAAATGATGGTATAAATATGAAGAATGAGTCAAAAAATCTAGTGAGAAAGAAAAAACGTATATTCTGGCAGACTTCTATAAATGAACGAAGGCCAAAACTGAGAGTTTGTATAAATGGCATTTTTATTGAAGGCTTATTGAACACAGGTGCAGATGTAAGTATTATTACTCCTAAATCTTGGAATCCTAATTGGTCTCTTCAAGAGGTAGATGTTCAGTTCATGGGAATTGGAACCTTATCTCGAGTAAGACAAAGCATGAGATGGGTTAAATGCATAGGGCTAGAAGGGCAAATAGGAAAACTAAGGCCATATGTAGCCAATATAGCAGTGAANTAGGTGGTATTGTTATATGTATGTATATAAACTGTAGGTGGTATTGATATATGTATGTATATAAACTCTAGGTGGTATTGCTATATGTATGTATATAAACTCTAGGTGGTATTGATTATATATATATATATATAAATATATATATATATATATATATATATATATATATAAAGCTAACATGTTATGGGTGCTTTGCCTGCATGTGTGTCTGTACGCCACTTGAATGCCTGGTGCTCTTGGAGGCCAGAAGAGGGAGTTGAATCCCCTGGAACTGGAGTTACACATGGTTATCAGCTGTCATGTGGATGCTGAGAATTGAACCCTGGCCATTTGGAAGAACAGTCAGTACTTTTAATTGCTCCCCTCTAGAAGGCATTACCCTCACTGTTTGGCAGTATTTATTTTGCTTTATGTGTGTGAATGTTTTACTTGCATGCATATAGGGATCTGATATACATGCCTGTTGGATCCCTGGCGCCAGCCAGATTACTAATGGTTGAGTCACTATGTGGGTGCTGGGTGTGAAACCTGGGTCTTTGTCAAGAACAAGTGCTCCTAATCGCTAAGCCATCTCTCCAGACTCCTCATCTCCAGCTCTTCTAGAGGTGGAACTTCAGCTTTTTTGTTTTTCGAGACAGGGTTTCTCTGTAGCTTTGGAGCCTGTCCTTGTAGACCAGGATAGCCTCAAACTCACAGAGATCAGCCTGCCTCTCCCTCTCGGGTGCTGGGATTAAAGGTGTGCACCACAATCTCCCGACTGGAACTTCAGCTGTTGAGACAGAGTCTCAAGTATCCCAGGCTGGCCTCAAACTTAGAGCAGAGGATAGACTTGATCCTTCTGCCCCCACCTCCTAAGTACTGGGATTGCAGGTGTATAGTGTATATCACCACACCCATCCTGTCTTTGGGGTGTGTGTGTGCTCGCGCATACACGCGTGCACTTGCTCTTGCACTGAGATTTAGTCTCTCGTGCTGAAACTGACCTTGAGTTTCTGACCCTCTGCCTCCAGCTGCAGAGTGTTTGAATTACAGGCTTGCACCACCACAGCTGGCTTTATCTTCCCTTCTTTGACAGATTCCAAAAGGACCATGGTTCAGTGGTTAAGATGTTTGCCAGTGTGCAGTCGTCCTAATCAGGGACTGCCTAAGTCTAGAGCCTGGGCTTTTCTTAGGTTGAGCCACCTTCCTTTTCAGGAAGGCACTTCCAAAAATAAAATAAAATAAACCCCCCAAAAAACCCTCCAGCCTGCTTTGGAAACGTCTGTGCAGAGGACTTTGGTTTATAAGTAGGCGGGGAGCTATGACTCTGCTCTGTGTACAATCATTGTCATTCTAAGGAGAGTGAGCCAGGGCAGAGGCAGCAGACAGGCAGAGCGCCAGAAGAGGCTTGCAAAGGTGTGGTGCCTGCAGACCTCCCCACGTTCTAGTCCACCACGCTGAGTAGATGGTACTTCCTATGCCCACCACCCCCTGTGTTTACCAGCCCTCCTCTTTCAGGAATCTTCCTGTTCTCTTTAAGGGACACTGCTACTACGTCTCCTTCACTGCCAGCCTTGGGCTGGAGGCTGAAAAGAGAGCTCTGTGTCCTCATAACCCTCCCCAGGAAGGAGGTGGAAGCAACGCTCTGGGCTCCAGGTTTGGGGCCTCAGCGCCTGCTTTCTCTGGAGTCAAACTCTAAGCTCCTGGCCCAGAGTAGGGCAGGACAAAGGAGAGATGCTGAGGGCTTTCAAAGAGGAGCTAGACTTTGTCTTGATGGGATAGATGAAGAAGGTAAGGCATTGTGGGTAGCCTGGGGGCCAGAGACCTCCAGGAGACCAGGAGGCTTCCAGAGTAGTGATGGGCACGTTGGCGCATCCACTACAGAGTAAGCTTTACTTCTTGCTCTCCATAGTCCTAAAGCCAGCAGAGCCCAAGTCACATGTGTGTTCCCTCTACCCCTCAGCTCTGTGCCTTACAGAGACTAAATGGTTCCAAATTGCTTGGCTTAAGACTTGGTTGACAGAGGGCAACTTCCTGCCAGAAATCCCTGGAGAGATTACCTGGTGGAGGATGAGGAGGGCATGTCTGTGGTGAGAAGCTGGAAGCAGGATCAGGATCAAGAAAGAGAGATGTTAGGGAGTCTCCTGGGGCAATGCAGAGTGGGCAGCACATAGAGTCTTTGGGCTGATGGGGACATACACTAGTCTCCCAAAGCAGGACACTAGCCCTCTCTGTGACCTTCCAGTATTTGTCAGGAGGGGTAGCCAGGCCTCTCTGCTCCCTGGCCTGCCCAGCAGGCTGATACCTTGGTTTGGTGGCCGTGCTGACAAAGGTGGCCCACCCTGGATATGGGTTGGAGAAAGTGCTGAACGGCAATTAGCTTCAATGATTCAGGAAGTGCCACAGAGGCGTTTACTCATGTCAGTGACCTTGATCTCCACAGAGATGCCAATAGCACCAGCTCAGGCTCATTCACAGATTTCAAAACTTGAGATCAAATGACGTCACAGGTGTGGGACTCAGCAGGCATAAGCCGTGGTGCCATGTGTTTCTGCAGTGAGCATCCCTGGCGTGTTGGACTCTCTAAGCCCAACACCTCACACTGGGCATCTCTTGCTGGACCCAACATCAACTCTTGCATTCTTTAAGAACGTTGCATAGTTGCTCCTGAGGGACACCTGCCTGTCCCCATCTCCTTTGTTGGGACATTCAGGAGAATGAAAGTATATTCTTAGCAGAGAACTCTTTACTAAAAATACCGGCAAACAGAGACAACTAGTCACCCTTCAGGTTGTCAACTTTTTCTCAGCAGCTAGCATGGTGACCACAGTATCCCAAGTCTGACCTTTTGGTGTGTTTTGATTTTTTTTCCCCTCACCTGGTTGTTCTGTCCCTCCTGGAAGCCTCAAGTCCAATGAAGGTTTCTCACCATGCTAGCCAGACCCCAGATCAGACCCATAGTACCTGGCCAGATCCTACCCATACTTCAGCCTGCTCATGGGCTTCTGTCCTTGTCACCCTTCAAAACTGTGCCAGGCCCCTCTATTCACAGGCTAGGGACACACAGGCCAGGGACGCATAGGCCAGGGACACACAGGCCAGGGACGCACAGGCCAGGGACGCACAGGCCAGGGACGCACAGGCCAGGGACACACAGGCCAGGGACACACAGGCTAGGGACACACAGGCTAGGGACACACAGGCTAACTCTTGCTGGTTTCATGAAGAGTCCTGGCTTGAGGCTTCACAACTGTCCTGACTCAGTGTCCACCGTGGCTATTGGTTCCTCAAAGCCTTTCCCACCCACTCCTTCTCCCTACCAGGCCCAAGCACTCCTTCTCTGGTGTCTGGACACTGCCTTGGGATGCCCATCCCAGTTCCCTCAACTGACACACCTGAGACATTGTGGCTTCAGCTTCCTAGACGGACATGTGGCCTCACCTGCCCTGCTGTGGAACCTTCAGTGAGTTCCCTGACTAGTCTCCTCTCAGGCTGCCCTCTAGTGACCTCACAGTCTGGCTGCAACCTTTTGAAAAACCTGGATAAATCCAGACACACCCCACCCC
>JAQHUG010000101.1:6667317-6750323 GCA_028555095.1 Dicrostonyx torquatus | reverse complement strand
TGTAATCAAACTGGTGTAAGATTGTCTTGCGCCTTTAGCAATGTTCAACACCCTTAGTCATCAGAGAAATGCAAATCAAAACAACTCTGAGATTCCATCTTACACCTGTAAGAATGGCCAAGATCAAAAACACTGATGACAACCTATGCTGGAGAGGCTGTGGGGAAAAGGGAACCCTTCTGCATTGCTATTGGAAATGCAAGCTGTTACAACCCCTTTGGATGTCAATGTGAAGATTTCTTAGAAAATTAGGAAACAACCTTCCTCAAGACCCAATAATAACACTTTTAGGTATATATCCAAAGGATGCTCAATTGTGCCACAAGAACATGTGTAATTATTTTTGTTCCTTTAAGAGACAAGCCATGCCCACTCCCTCCCCCATACGCTGAGGCAGGCTGATCTTCAGCTTCTGGCCTGAGAGCTCTCTCTTTTTCATCTTCCTCTCGGAGAGGCAGCTTCTGCCTCTCTCCCCACTTCTCCTCCTCCCCCACTTCTGTCTCTCTCTTCTCTATCTCCTCTCTCTCTCTCTCTCTCTCTCTCTCTCTCTCTCTCTTCTCCCCCTCTTTTCTCTCCCCCCCCATAACCCTAATAAATGTTCAACTTTACTCTGCATGGTGTGCCTATCCATGTCTCTGGCTCCTGCCTGCCCACCATGTGTCTCTCTGCCTGGGACCAGCCACCACTCAGGGACTGGCAGCCATCGCTGCCTGGGACTGGCTGCTCTCAGGGCCCGCTGCCTGCCACCACATGGCCTGCTACCACTGCTCAGGGGACCTACAGCATTTCTGCTGCCTACTGCCACTGGGGATCCTGCAGCATTTTTAATTTTTCCATTACAACATGTGCTCACATATTTTCATAGCAGCTTTGTTTGTCATAGCCAGAATCTGGAAACAACCTAAATGTCCCTCGACCAAAGAATGGATAAAGAAATTGTGGTACATTTACACAATGGAGTACTACACAGCAGAAAACAATAACAACAGCTTGAATTTTGCAGGAAAATGGATGGAACTAGAAAATATATTTTGAGTGAGGTAACCCAGACACAGAAAGACAATTGTTACATGTACTCACTCATAGGTGGTTTTTAAACATAAAACAAAGGAAGCCAGCCTACAAACCATAATCACAGAGAACTTAGACAACAATGAGGACACTAAGAGAGANCAATGACGCCCTCCCCACCTGCTTTGGATTACTGGATTGTGGTTTCTTCCCTTAAAAACTCCTTCTCGACTAGGGGTCGAACTCCTCCCCTGCGTGGGCTATGAGTCTCGGCCCCAGAGCTCTGGTACTTGTCAATAAACCTCGTGTGATTGCAGCAAGGACGGTCTCTCGTGAGTTCCTGGGGGGTCGTGTTATCCCGAGACTTGAGTGAGAGTCTCCCTGATCCAGAGGTCTTTCACTTCCTAATCTGACATCCTCTTGTTAGTAAAGGCCGCCATCTACACACCTTTAATCCCAGCACAGGGGAGGCAGAGGCAGGCGGATCTCTGAGTTCTAGGCCGGCTTGGTCTACAGAGAAAGTTCCAGAAGGGCTACATACATACATATACATATATATATATATGTATGTATATACACATACACACACACACACACACGAGTAAAGGTCACCTTTGTTTCTCTGCTTCTTCCCACATGGTTCTTGCTTATATGGGCTAGGTGAAGCCCCTAGTAGATGTCCTTCCAATGACATGTGATGGGCAAGCCCTGATAGAGGCAACATAGCCTCTACCAATGGTGGCACTAGGTAGGGAATGAATGCAGGGTTCTGGGAAAACAGTGTGAGTCTCTGTCTCCACCATGAAGTATAGAGCCCCGACCCAAGGAGACCCTAGGAGATCAGTCCCATACTGGAGTTCACCTCCCACGCTAGGCTTGGGGCTGAGGAGCACAGAGACAGGGTGTGTCCTCAGAAGAGGTGATGCAGCCTGAGGGCTTGGGGAAAGGAGTGAGCTCCAGGCAGGTCACTTGCTCCATCCAGAAGACACTCTGCTGTGGTATGTGTACCCCTCCAGCCCTGCTCCATGTACTCTGAGGTCTCCATTCCAGGCCTAGGAGTCAGAACACTCTTTCATGAGACAGGAATGTCCACAGTAGGAGCGGGCGGAAGTGAAGGGTCATGCAGAAAAGGAATGTGCTTAGGGTTGCCATCTCCTTCCACCTGGAGGGTAGCCCATCTAGGATCCGGGCCTTATACAACCCGCCCTTGCCTGTCCTCTTCGACATTTTCCCACCAGTCACCTCTAAGGCCCTGAGGACAGGCATGGGAGCTTGGGACAGCCTGCTAGGATCTGCAGGCAGATAAAGGACGGGGTCTGCTTCCAGAGTTCCCAGTGCTGGTGTGAAGAGAAGGCACAGTCTGGGGCCTGGAAGGGGAGCAGACACAGATCTCCCAGCAGGGGAGCAGGGGTGGTGCAGAAGCTGGGCTTTGATCTGTTGGGCAGGAGACAGGAAAGGAGGTCCCGAAAGGATGCTAAAGAGGCACTTCAGGACTCCCTGGTACTTTACAAATACTTTAAATAATTGCAATGTGCTCCCGCCCTTGACAGGGAGAGGCAGCCTTGGACACTCCTTACAGGACAGTGAACGAATGACTAGCATGAAGGTATCTGGCCCAAGAAGAAAACTGAACCTTTCTCTGGGCCACACAGTTTTCCTAATATGGATGTTGCTAGGTATTTAAATGTTATCATATGACTCACTGAGGGGGATAGCCAGCTCATTTTATAGAAGTAGAAAGATAAGGAACACTGCCTGTAAGGAGGGAGGAGACCGGAATCCGCCACCCCGTCTGCCTCTTCCTAGACCAAGGCCGAGGAGTAGGGCAAAGGCCCAAGTACTACACCTGATCAACCAGCCATCCACCAGGCAACCCCTTGGGAGTTGGGAGAGGGCCTGAGCATCCCTGCCTCCGTGGTGGACTTCTTAGGCTTTTTCACCTGGGCAGATCTCCCTGTCTCCCTCCCCCACCCCCCGAGAGAAGCTTGGACTTGCAACCATCTTCATCTTGACGTTAACTTCAGCTGTGTCTTTCCAGATGTCACCAGTAAGGTTCACATGATGTAGGACCTGAAGGTGTGGTTGCCACTTGAGTTGGCAGGTGGCCTGGGAAGGTGGGGAGCCACCATAGAAGAACAATGATCCAAGCCCAAACGAGGTCACCCCACCCAAGCCTTGTAGGAGAAAGGGAGAGTAGAGAGAGAAGTCTCAATCAACCTAGCTTTGGTGGGGCAGCTGTGGAAAGTGGCAAGGAGGCCCGCCTAGGACGGCAAGTCCACCGCCCTGGCTGCTTGTTTTGTCTGCGGCAGAACAGGTGCGACATCCCAAGAGGCAACACCTCTCTGGGCCTGTTTCCTCCTCAGTAAAATAAAGCTTCTACCATGGATAGTCATCTAGTCTGATGAAGTAGGAAGGTGAGGTTGAGCTAGACTTGAGAGATGATAGCAAGAAAGGGGGCCCCTCCCCCAACCATAGCCAAGCTTTTGGAATGCTTCTGCCCCCTAGTGGTGACTCAGTAAAAGACCTGTGTTTGGGGATACTGGCCTGGAAATCCTCCTGCCTCCAAGGCCAACTTCCTGTGCCCTCCACCCGGGGATCCTTTGCCATTCAACTGTCCTCTTCAGTTCTGAGTGGCCAGAAAGGCAGTCACAGCCTGTGCACAGGGTACCCACAGTGACATAAAGTGTAGGGTAGGCTCTTTCCATTCTCCTCCTGCAGCTATGAGGTTCTGCTGCCTGGGGACCCTGGGCCGGGCACTCATACCACTCTCTGCTCTCAGCCTCTGTCCAGTGTGAGAGCAGACAGGCAGACGGTGGCTTGTGGAGAAACTGGCAAAAGAACATGGGGGCTGTGTGTGAGACACTCGGAAATATGTGGTCAGCAACTGTGGGTTCGGTCTTGACTGTAGGTTTGTTCAGGGCACATGGTCCTTCCCCCTGACAGCTGGAAAAATTTGGCTTCTACCTTCAGGATATCTTCCTGCAGTCTTTCGAGAGGGCTGGGTCACCCTCTCTTCAGGGTGGCCAGGTTTCTACCTGTGCCTCCTGACCCTGGTCAGGACTGGGAGCTGAGATGGACAAAGACCTTGCCTTATCTCTGTAGTCTATCCACATCCCTCCTCCCTACACCTGGTCAGGGGACTAAAATTTCAAAGAGGGTGGACAGCATTAGGTTTCTTTCCTTCTAGTACTGGGCTCTGGGAACTTCCTCGCTGAAGGAAGCATGGCAGGGGCAGGTATCATGGGACGCTCAAGACTTCCGGAGACCGGTGGGGTAAGGCTGAACGCAGCTGGATTTGTGGGGCAGAGTGCAGAGAAGGTGGAAGAAATGTGCGCCTGTGGGTGTGCGTGCTTGCGTGCGTGCGTGTGCGTGTGTGTGTGTGTGTGTGCGTGTGTGTGTGTAGACAAAACGGGGAGGGAGACAGAGAGAGATCTAGGAGCTAGGGTGCGTCACTGTTGCTGGGAAAGTACAGTCTGACTCAGTGGGAACATCCGGCAGGAAGGGAGGAGGGTACACAGTAGCATTTGCAAGCAGGATGGGAACTCGGGAGCTGCGGAGATGGGGTGTGGGGCAAGAGGTGAAAGCCTGGACAGCAAAGGGGCTGAGGATGGTGGCAAGAAAACACAGAGGAGTAGGCTATGGTGAGGGAAAAGAGCTGAGCTGGTTGGTCAGGGACCTCATTCAAGGACTATGACCTCATACGGACTGAAGCTGACCTAGGCACCCCTGGGCTGAGAGACTGGCCTCAGCTGTGCGAAGACTGCTGGGGAAGGAGCCCGTGTCCTTTCTGGGGATCCGAGGGTCTGGAATGGTCCTCCCTGGAGTACAAGGCAGAGAAGGGTCCTGACTGCTCTGAGTGGAAATGTTAAGGACCCCAGAGAAAGGCCCATCTCAGCCTAGTATGAAGGGGCTGGTGACCCAGAGAGTTAGGCCTCCAGGAGTGGTCGTGCTCGGAGTATGGAGAAACCCATGTTCAACCTCAGGGAACAGATGATGGAGAGAGGCTTTTGAGGTCTGTGGTAGTGTGTGATGGCCTGGGAAAGAGGGTTCCTCACTCTTGTCTAATGACTTAAACCTATGCTGATTGGACAGCCAGTAGGAAAGTGGAGGAATGCCTGAGGTGGGGCCCTCAGGGCATGGAGCCTGCATCCTTTGCCTTTTTCCCCTACCCTACCTCTGCGGTCCACCCATTCTGCTTGCAGGCAAATACAGGCAGGGGTCTTCTGGGGACTCAGGACCACAGGTGAAGGTGGGCCCTCGGTGTGTAGGGGACACTGAGGCAGGGCAGGGAGAGGTGTTAGACAACACCAGCCGGCTGCTGGTGCCCTCTGAGAGTGGAAGGGTGGGGGTGGCGGCTGGCCAGGCGTTCCTGGCCTGGAGCCCAGAGCACTCTCTGGTAATCACAACATGATCTCTTGTGCTGAGCAGAGAAGCTGAAGCCGGCAGGGAGAGGCTGACAGGCCCAACTCTGGTGGCTCCAGCTTCCCTCCAGCTCTGGCTCCCGGGGCTGCTTTGGAATCCTCTCAGTGACTGCTATTTCCATGAACTTGGCTGTGAGTGGCACCTTGTCTTGGGCAGAGGGCTTCTAGGGGATTGGAGGGGGCTGAACTACTAAACAGCCAGTCTGGAGACAGCTGGTGACAGCTGGGCCTGGGAGGAAGAAGGCCATGAAGAGGCAGGTGGTGGGCTGGGGACCCCGCAGCCAGACGGAGGAGGACCTCAGCTCTTGATGCAGAGATGTGTTTGCCCAGAGCAGCTCCCAGCTGGAGCTGCCATGGACCTGCTGCTCTCCTGCCCACCAGTCAGCAGCTCCCACCTGGAGGGCTGGCTGGGCCCCTGTGAGCAGCTCTCTCCTGCAGACCGTGCACAGACTGTGTGGGGTCCAGTGCCTGGGAGGCCAGAACCAAGCTGAGGCCTGTGTTTGTGTGTGTGTGTGTGTGGTTCTAGATTTGGGAGGCAAAGAGTCCCCCCACCCCCTCGACCTCCTGAATCCCCTGGCAGCTTCCCAGTCACAGCGGGTTCTGCTGCCAGAGCCATTTTTAACTCCCATTCCAGGCTGTGCTTACAGCAGAACTCCCTGGGGAGCCAGGGGGAGGGGCAGCCTGCTGCTGGGAGCAAAGGCCCTGGGTATGGAGCCATGACCTGAGCCCCCTGAGGAGGCAGACTGGCAGACAGGCCTCACTGGGATGGGGCTTGGGGCCATACATCTTCCTAAAGAAGCCCCTTTACCTTCTGTGTGCCTTAACTTGGGGGCACGGCCTGTTCTTTGAGTGGGAATGTGGAAGTTAGGTCATTGGTGAGTTTGGGTTCCTTGCCTTCTGCAGGGACCTCACAGAGCTGAGTCCACAATGCGCAGGCACGAGGACAAAGATGCCGAGCTGGACCGTAGGATAGTTGCCCTGCGCAAGAAGAACCAGGCCTTACTGCGCAGGTACCAGGTGAGTGGGTTGTAGCGGCTGAGAGGACTCCCGTCCCTGAGTGTCCTCAAAAGCCTGTTCGTACAGCCAGTTCTTTCTGAGACATCTAGACCATGTCTCCAGGCCCTGGCCCAGGGTCTGGATGGATAGTTCCTCTCAGAGGCATGGTCAGAGTCTGGGGCACTGGTGAGGCGGTGCCTCTGCCCCCTGGTGCCCCACTGGTGTTTCTCTGTGTAGGCCTGTCGGCGTCTGTGTGTCTGTGAGCCTGGGGGGCCGTGGCCTTGCTGATTCCAGGCCCTCCCACAGGAGATCGAAGAAGATCGTCGCCAGGCAGAGCAGGGGGGCATGGCTGTGACCACACCAGGGCTCTTCCAACCGGACAGCCTCACAGTGACCATCAGCCAGGTTCCTGGTGTAAGGTTCACCCTGGAGAGTGGCAGAGTTAAGGCATGATTCCATTCCTGGGCTGTTACCACTACCCCACTTTCTCCTGTTTGTCTTTCGGGTTACCCCCCAGCAACAGGCCTTCTTAACAACCAAGTCTTGCTATGCTCCCACAAAGGACTGCAGGTAAAAGACCACCAAACAGAAGGCTTTCTACAGCCTTTTCCAGTCCCATGACTTTGCACATAAGCCATAAAACACAGTCTTCACCCTACTCCAGCCCCTGAGGCTTAAACCTCACTGGAAGCAGAGGAGAAATCTAGGTTAAAAGCAAAAGAATCAGTGCCTTGGAGATAAGGCTGTATTGTCTGTGTGCTCTGGGTTTCTCAACTTGGAGATGACAAGTCCTTGTGGCATCTTGGGTCCCTGGGTTGGCCCTTAGCTCTAGATAACTAATGCCATCGGCATGCGGACTCCTGAAAGGCCAAGTTTCTCCATGGGCATTCCAGAGAGGCCAGGACTAGAACCCAAACCTCAGAACCCCCTTGCCCAGCACCCAGCACCTAGCACCTGGCTCTGCCTAGGACTGCTCACGTGACCTGAGGACACTGGCGTCTCACTCTGCAGGAGAAGAGGGTGGTCAGCAGGAACTGCGCCAGGGTGCCCCCTTCCCCTGGAAGGACTGATGCGCTGACAGATGATGATGCTGCCGCCTCGATGGGCACTTTCTGCATGGGGGACTGGGTGGAACTAGCTGTCACCATGGAAAACAAAGCCAGGGTGAGTGTTGGCGCTTCCAGACCCCGGGTGGAAAGTCTTCTCCCCCTTGGCTCAGATGTGATGTCCATCTACACCCTCTTCAGGCCAAACGGATCGTGAGTGAAAAACCCACCACCCAAGCAAGGACCCCAAGGGCAAAGGGGACATCTGGAGGAGGCCGGAACTCGAGCTCTCCCCTGCAGATGAGTTTCAGTCCAGATACAGCAGGGAAGGTGCATTTTTAAGAAGGGTTAGGGACATAAATTGGCAATCCCCGTTGGGAGGAGGCAGAGAAACAAAGTCAGATATGTCCCTTGCCTGGCCTAGGCACCACCTTCGAGAATTCTCACCCTCTTCCCCTTCTCTGACTTATATTCACTTTGGGTGCACCTTGCCATGAGAAATGGTTTAAGCCAGAGCTGTGATTCGGCCATGATAACTCAACGTTATCCCAAGTGTTAGTGGGATGTGTAGGCGACTGGCTATGTGCCAGCTGTGACCTCTAGGTGGCAGCAGCCCCTTGTAATTGCTCTTTATCTTGCTCACAGCCTCTGTGTGCCCCTCCTATCTAGGGGCCAGTCTACCCACACCTCCTTTTATAGATAAGGAAGTGATGCATACAGAGGTTCAGTTACTGGTCCCAAACTAACAGCCAACAAGTGTTCAGATGCAAACAGCCCATAGCAAGTACAGCATGCTAGAGATGAGGCAAACCTAATTACATACTGGGATGTGGAGACCCTGAGAGAGGAAGGGCTTAGTGAAGCTCCACTTGAATCCTCTCCTTTCTTCTCCCCCACAAGCCTAAGTGTCTTTCCTTTGCAGGGTGGTCTGGAGCCCCGGAGTCCAGGTGTGGCCCCAGGCCCACCTCCCCACCAGCCTGTGGGACTGGCCCCAGAGGCCAACTGGGACTACAAGCAGTGGAAGCAAGAGCGAGAGCAGATTGACCTGGCCCGCCTTGCCCGGCACAAAAATGCACAGGGTGACTGGAGCCGCTCGTGGGACCTGGACAAAGCCAAGTCCATGTGGGTGGTATGGCTGAGTAGCTTGCTGAGACATTGTGCTTGTGGGACCCGGGTAGGCTAACTATGGGTGCCTCTTGAAGGGAGAGGGCCTGCCTTGGACTCCTGGTCAGACCCTGGGCTCGGGGTTCTGTGTGCCCCCTTTCTTGGGTCCACCACCCTTGTGCCCTGAGGTTAGGGGAGGCAGTGTCAGGGTGGAGCCTGATGCAGCCTCTGTTCTCATTACCACCGGTGGACAGACCTAATGTGCTCCTCTGTCTAATGCAGGCCACAGAACTGCAGCAAGCTTAGAGATAAGGACTGGACCCCAGGCAGAAAGGGTGAGCCAATACCCACTTCATGTCCTTGTATGTTTGTCTTTTGGGACATTCTCAGCCCAGGCTGGCCCAGAACTCACGACCCTCCTGTCTCATCTAGGATCCCACTTTCCTCTCTCTTCTGTCTCACCAAAGATGAAAGGAAACACGGAAAAATATCTTCCTTTCCTTCCTTCCTCTCCCGCATTGTTCCATCTCTCTTGTGTCCTCTGAGGCACAACTCAGTTTGGATTCTGGGGGAGCTGACCTGGGTCTTCCCAGATGCTGGTCCTTGTCGGGTAAAAGTGTGAGTGGAGCAGAGCAGTGGTGGCGCATGCCTTTAAGCTCAGCACTTGGGGGGCAGAGGCAGGTGGAGCTAAGCGAGTTCCAGGATAGCCAGGACTGTTACACAGGGAAACCCTATCTCAAAAAACAAACAAAAAAACCCCAAAACAACGAAAAGTCCAAGTGGTCCTCCCTGGCCTGCTGTGAAAACTGTCCTGTGGACTTATGGTGTCTTCCTCCCTCGGTCGTAGAACCTGGGGGCTAACAAGTTGGCCAAGTCTCATAGCTGGGGAATGGAAAAACAGCCCAGGACTGCAGGCCAGGCCAGGCCTTTCTGGGGAGGTGGCTTTGGAGGAAGTAGAACTCCTAACAGGATTACTACTGGTAGCATCTTGGTACTAGAGAACTGCTGTCTCTGACCCTTTGACACCCCCATCCCCATTTCCTTTGTCTCTCTTTAGGTACTAGGACCCACCAGAAGCTACAACCCCCACCACCATCCATGGATGGAAAGCGTGAGTTGGGAGAAGAAAAGGAGCAGGATTGCTTTAGCTGATGAAGGCAGTTGCTACAACCCTCTGTCCTTAATGTCTTACAGGTCGGGGTGAACAATCTGGAAGACCCTTGGTGACATCCACCATAGGCAGCAAAGCCCAGGGGAAGGAGAGGCTGACTGGCAGAGCCCGAAGGTAACAAGGGGCAGGGGACAAAAATCAAGGCAGGGATGTAGGTGTCCTCATTTCCTGGACTGGCCCAGGTCCCTCTGCTTCATCCCCAGGGCTCCTGCTTCCTGGCTTCTTGTAACCTGTTACAGGCTAATGAGATACTGAGAAAGGCCACCTGCATAGATGGTGTTGGTGAGAGCCTGGTGCCCAGAGACTGTGATAATTACAACAGCTTGCTTCCTCTGGGATATGAGGTGTGCCTTTACCAGGCAGAGCGTGCGGGGACATGCCTAGAGTCCCCATAGATCTCATGGTGCAACAGGCTTGATCATAAACAGCAGCTGGGGATCCAGGATGGATGCTCAGAGGAAATGGCTAGGTTTGAGAACCAAGATCAGGCTGGGGAGGAAGCATCCTGGAGCCTCATTGTGGTTCTGGCCCTACTCTGAAACCTCTGGGCTTTAGCTTCTTTTAGGGCTATGAAGGGGGTTACTTGAAGCAAGATAGAGCCTGGCACAGGACCTGCCTGGCACAGGTCCTGCCACTTGCTGTGTTTCTACAGGTGTGACCTGAAAGAAGACGAGAAGCTGCAGAGCCAGGAGGTGGGTACTTAGGCATAGGATAGGGCAGTGTGGGGATGGGAGCCCCAAATTTACTAGTCAGCTGGGATCTTCTTTTGCTTCAGGGAAGTCATAGCACCACGAAGACTCCCAGTACAGAGGAAGAGCATGAACAGAAGCAGAATGAAATGGAACCAGGCAGACAAGAGACCATACCTGCCATCAGTCCAGCTCTGGCCTCCCCAGAGGGGCGAAAAGGGGAGTCGGAAGCCTCTACAGCCGGTGTGGCCCTAGACACCCCACAAAATCCTGACTTGGCTCCCCTTGACCTCTCTCTAGGAGGAGC
This sequence comes from Dicrostonyx torquatus, assembly GCA_028555095.1. NCBI lineage: Eukaryota > Metazoa > Chordata > Mammalia > Rodentia > Cricetidae > Dicrostonyx > Dicrostonyx torquatus. The sequence continues at coordinate 6,739,578 of JAQHUG010000101.1, read as the reverse complement.
TAGCAGCCCCAAGCCTGAAAAAAGTACATGTGGACCCAGTACAAAGTGTGGGGTTCCAGAAAGTCCAGTACCACAGCCAAATGGTTCTGAGCAGCAGCCCCTGGCATGGAATGACCACCAGTCTGGGTTGGCAGGCTGCATTTATACTGAGTCACTGAAAGAAGCAGAGGCCTCAGAGCCCAAAGAAGACCAGGCAGGTAAAGCTGGGGCCCAGCAGAAGCTGGCACCGAGAAGCAGGCCCCCCAGAGGAACTGGCCAAAGAGCAAGAGGCACAAGTAGAAGAACCAGGGCAGGAGGTCCTGGCCCTGCAGGAAGTTGCTGAGCAAAGCTCATGGGAGTTGGGGAGTCAGGCTGTGGAGGAGAGAGCTCAGTCAAGAACAGGGGTCTGGCTGCTGGTGGCTTGTAACTTTGTGGTCGAGTAGTGTGGCAAAATTCCTCAGGGACACCATGTGAGGGCCTCTTATGCACACCTCTCTACACAAGTGGGGTGTTACATATAGGCAAGGACCCTGGTATATTTGCCAGGCTGGGCTCTCTTGTCCAAGGATGATATCCCTGGCCTGGGCCTACTGCTACCTAGGATAGGGCCCTTTCCACAAAGCAAGAGTTGGTAGTAACCCAGAATGTGGGTCTCCTGGATCCTTGTTATTCCCCATTGCCAGGTCTCCCTGCCCAGTCAGAGCCTTCAGGTTCCTCAGCTCTAGGTAGTCTCAATGCTGGTGTGGCCAGCCCAGCCCCTTTCTGATACCCATGCCTTGCATCCAGGTGACTCATAGTCCTGGTCTTCCAAGATGGCCAAATTGGGATTTCAACAATTGCCTAAGGCCCAGAGAAAGTGGGTTGGGGCTTATGGCTGTCAGGAACAAGGTTGGAGTGGAAGGCTTCTTGGGGGAAGGGAGGCATCGGAGGGCCTCTTCTTTGATCTGGGCTAGGCTTCTCTTGTCTGTGGCCACAGGTGAATGGAAGAGTTCACTGGAAGGTACTGAGTCTGCCTCTTCTATATCCAGATCAGACATCGTGGGTGCCCTGAATGGACCCTGCAGCCCAGGGCCATTTCCTGACCTTCCTTCTGCATTTCCCCTCACCAGAGCCGTGCAGAAGCAAGCACACAGGCAGAGATAGAGGAATAGCAACCTCAGCTCAGTACGACAGCGGGATGTGTTGTTCTCGCTCCATCTCCATCCAGGCCCCTCCCACGGGGCCCACGTCTGGTGAATTATCCAGACTCTGCACAAGCTGTGGCTTCCTTTCAATACAACAAACATTTCCTGAGCATCTTCTCCCAGTGATCCAGTCAGTGGGCGAGGGTGACTCTGCCAGCAGGAGGGAGGGAAGAAACTCAGTCATCAACAGCTCCAGGCTGAATGGCAAGTGCTGTTCTCCTCTGTAGATGCCTGGTAGCCCTGGGGATGATGAGGGTAGCAGCCTGAAGAGAGCCACCCCACTTTTGCTTCCCTCTTTTGGTCCCAGGCTCTCATCTGGATAGCACCATGCAGCACCCTCCCCTTTCTTCTCTACAAGGGTGTGTGTGTGTGTGTGTGTGTGTGTGTGTGGTGGGGGCCTCACAACAATCCTCTGAAACTCTAGGGAAAGCCCACATCATCTCCATCTTTACACATGCAGCCTGAAACCTGGGCTCCAGTCTTGGCCTTCCTTCCTGGCTCTTGGTCTATCTATTGCCTCTACTCAGGCAGGGTGAATCTTCAAGCAGGTCACGTTGTTTAGAGAATTCTTCTCACACTCTTGTGTGGCTCGAGGTGCAGGTTGAACCCAGTGGGTCTGGGGAAGGTCTGGGTGTTTGCTTTTCTAGTAAGACCCAGGTAAGGAAGGCATGACTGCTTTCTTTTTGGCCTGAAGCACCCTTTGAGGAGTCACATTCTGGAGTGGAGTGTATGAAGGATTCAGGTTAGAGCGAAGTCTAGACTCTAAGGCCAGTTGCCAGCTATGCAGGAACTAGAGGAGTGCTGCCCCTGCCGAGCAGAAGAGGCTTCCTGGCTTCTGAGGCTCCTGCAGAAGAGCCTTTGGGCAGTGGGTAGTGGAGTCCGCTCTACAGTGGATCAAAAGGAAGCTGTCCAGGGAGGGATGTACAGGATGAAGCGGGTGGGAGGGTCAGCGGAAGTTTGGAGAGGCAGAAAAACATTCTTGTACATGTGAGACACGCCTGGGCCAGAATGAAGGATCCAAATTCAAGTTTTTATCCTGCCTTTCAGTCTCAAGTCTAGGTCTTTGGAGTGTGACATGGGCCCTGGACTCATGACTCCTAAGAAATGGGACTGGAACAGAGCAGGTTCAGGCAGAGTTCTTGAATTCAGATACTGAACAGAAATGATGGTGGTCAAGAGTTTGAATTCTTGGTTAGGGGTGCAGGTTGGGAGAGTTCATTCTCAGCATATGTGAGGCCCTAGGTTCAATCTCTAGGATCCCCAAGACAGAGAGAGAGAAAGAGAGAGAGAGAGAGAGAGAGAGAGATTTTCACAATTTGCCCCCCCCCAACTGGATGCTGCCAATTGTACAATGTACTTCATTAAACAACACTGAGCAAGACGTGTTTGACCACCGGCTGAGGATGGAAAAATCTGGCAGGGTTCTGGCTCAGTCCTCACAAAGGGACCTAAGCAGGAGAAAGAGCTGGCAAGGAGGACTGAGAGGGTATGGAACTTTTCTTCACGGGCAACAGCCATTAAGTAGATGACTGCAGGAAGCCAACCTAGGGATTGGAGAGAACAGAAGCTGACTCAGGGCATCTTCATTACCAAAGCAGCAGTGCCAGCATTGACACCAAGCTTTTCCTGGGAAAGGGAAGCTCTTCTCCAAGATAAGATAAGGGTGTCACCTCCCAGCTCTTTGTCCGGGTGTGGCCATCCTGCTCTATTACAGAGTCAGCTCTGGAGCAGGAGAAATCCTTGTCAGTCATTCCTCTCGAGGCTGCAAAGAACTGGTTGTGGTGACTGCCTGGTGGCTTTGTTGAAAGGTCTGACCCAGAGCTTTCCCTGAGGGAAGCCCTCTTCTCTCCAATGACCAGACAAGACTACTTTTCAAAAGTAGGAGTCTTCATTACACCCAGCTCTGGGGAACCAGATGCAGGGCTAGAAGGAGCCAAGCAAGGAAAGGTCCCCAGGGGGACCCAGGAACGAGAGAACACAGATCACATGCAGAAACCTTGAAATAAAGAAGGCGGGAGGGAAATGGAGATGATGCTGTAAGAAAGGTGTGGGTTTTGATCCCAGACACTGTGGTAGAGCAGAACACACCCCGGAGTCTGAGACACTAAATATGAACCCTGGACCTCCCATCCACCTTGGTCAACTTGAACCTCTAGAAGCCTCAGTTTCCTCATCTGCACAAGGAGATTTGCAACAGGACCTCGAAGGGGGTTGCTGAGAAAGCTGGCGTGTGCAAACTATCCCTGCCCTCAGTAGACTAGGGGAAGAGGAGCCCGGCACACAGAGTATGTTAATAAACGAGGTGGACGCTTGATATGATGTCGATGTCTGCTTGTGTTCTGTCCGTTTATTTGTTTTTATTTTCCTTTTACTGGCGATCAGTGCTCTCTCAGGGAGAGGATGGCAGTTTTCATTTCATTATTTTCCTCCAAAAGCCCACCTGCTAGGGAGCTTCCTCTGAGTCTCCCAGAAGCAAGTTCTGCCACCCAAAGGAACAAATGACTGATTTTCCTATGGTCAACCTCAGCTATTTAAAACAACGTACAAGTTGGGAAGATCTGACCACTAGTTAACTCCAGCCCTGGTCCCACCCTCAGGAATGAGAATTACAGGAAAAGATGACACTGGGCCTTAAAAACACCAAGAAATGACAAACTTTTTCATATGGACTGTCTTTCCTGGGAGTGGGGATTGTCAATAGAGAAAAAAAGGCACAGCCATTTCACACTGTCATTTATCGGTGTCCACCAGCATCTCCTTCTGAGTCAGAGTTATCTGGGCTAAAGAGGAAGGACAGATATGGTGACCGCGGCCTCCCCACACAGGCTGGGAACGGTGAAGAGGAGAGCCAGCAGAGTCCAGACTGCGGCTGCTTTCTCTCAAGTCTGTTGTGCCTACGTCACAGCTCTCATTAAGCAGCCACTTGACGCCAGGGAGGTGAAACAGCGCAGACCTGGCACCAGAAAGAACAAGTGTGGCACCCACTGCTCCTTTTAAGGACTGGCTGGAGCAGCAGCAGCAGGCCCCAGGGCAGGAGGTGAGGGAGGTAGGCAAATACATCAGCACCTTGGAGGCAGAGGGAGACTAGAGCCTACCTCCATCTTAACAAGCTCTCCAGGGCAAACTGTCAAAACTAATGGACAGTGTAAGCTTTTCCCTTCTTACAAACTCTGGGGACATAGTGTTTCCTTTCCCTCAAGCAGGGCAGCTGGCTCCAATGAAGCAAAAGGGTCAAAAATCACACTAATGACCAGTTAGCGAAACAGAAAGGTCCCCAAGTTACCGAATCAGAGAGAAAGGCTGGGCCAGGGGCTCTCCAACTCCAGTGTGCATTGGAATCACCTGGAAAGCTGGGTTGGTTTTTCTTGTTTTTTTTTGCTTTATTTATTTAGGTTTTCACAATAGTGTTTCTCTGTAGCCCAGGCCCTCTTGGAACTCACTCTGAAGATCGGGCTGACTTCAAACTCCAGGTATCAGCCTGCCTCTGCCTCTAGAGTGCTGGGATTAAAGGCGTGCACCAACACCACCTGGCTGGAAAGCTGATTTTAAACAAAAGGCCTGCCTCCACTTCCTGAGACAGTCACTCAGCTGATCTGGAACGTGGCTTACAGTGTCACTGCTGATCTCTTGGTCTGGGGTGTCATCTTTGCTGGCCTCCCCTTCACATTTCCTTCCGTTTTTTTTCTACCACAGAAATGGATATGACCTTGAAAATATATTACTTTATGTGTTATGTACCATCCTTTTATTACCAAGGCCTTAAGGCCCTTTCACACCAGCTACCTCATTTGCTCTTAGGATATCCCATTTGGTTGGTGGAAGAGGCCAAGGCCTTTTCTGATACTACTGATGAGCTGTCAGGTTTCTTCCTGTTCAGGGGTCACTTCTGAGAACACACTGCCTCCCACCAGGGTTTTGGTCATGCCATGAGCTCACTACACCTCACAGATGGGCTCCTGTAACTTTTTAAAATACATATAATTTATTTTGTATGTGTATGGTTGTTCTGCCTGTGTGCATGTCTGTGCCCTACATTCGTGACTGGTGCCCATGGAGGCCATAAGAGGGCGGGGGACCCCAGGAAATAGAGTGACAGACAGTTGTTAGCCACCACGTGGGTGCTGTGAATGGAACCTGGGAACTCTGGAAGGGCAGCAAGTGCTCTTAACTGCTGAGCCATCTCTCCAGTCCTGCTTCTGTAACTTGACACATCCCAGCAGGAACCTAAGGGACAGGTGGCTTCTAGGACACAGGGGACAATCTTATCTAATGGCTATGAGCACTGAGGGAGCGGAAGAAGGTATATTTAAAAAGAAATCATTTCTGAGAAATACAGTTGCTTTTTTTTTTTTTGACAAGTTTGTTTTGAGAGTTTTGAAGTTCACTTGGCATACTCTGGGCACTGGATAAATACTAAATTAATGGTAATGGTTGGTGGAAAATATTCCTGAGGATATTAAACAGAATCTTGCTGCCGGTATAAAAACTAATGAGTGAAATTAGGAAAATGAGGTTGTTTAGGCAATAGAGCATGACGGCCATGGGCAAGAATGTGTGGTAATTTTCTGGTTCCTTTCTTGTAGTTTAAAAAACGCTTTCAGAACTGAATAGGACCACAAGAACTAGTTCAGCGAGGGCGCTTATGACTGACAGGTGACTTGTGTGTGAGAAAGACCACTGGGGGCTGGGTTGGTTGTGACAATGGACATCCTAATAGCGTTGGGTATGTGGCAAAGGCAGGCTTTGTTTATTTTTTTTTTTGATGAGCTATTGGAGGGAACAAAAATCGTAACACAGGCTCTCTGTGAGAAAACCACAGGCTATGTCTGTGAGAGAAACAGATGTGACCAAAAAACTGTCAACAGTGCAGCTATTTTTGTAGCTCTACATTAAGGCTGGACAGAGAGGACAATGAATGGGTCACAAAGCCTATGCTACATCCATATGGATGACAGCATGGACTTCTGGTTCCTGGATAAAATTGGAGAGTCAAATCCAAGCCTATCAACACGAAAGGAAGGAACCATTCAACCAGGTCAGTGCAGCTATAGTTTGAATAAGACTATGGGCTGTGGTGCAGATTCCGTAAGTGGACCATGACAGGAGCACCATGACGACATGCCATTATATCCATCACCGTGACCGACTAGGTGATCAACTGTCTCTGAGGACTTGGTGCTCTGTGCCAAGCACTGAGTTGGCACTGGTCATGAGAAATGAGCAAAGCCACAGAAGTCCTCCCACACCCAGGAAGACCAATTAAAAGGTACAGCTGTGGCCCTTTTGTCTCGGAACTGCACTTCCAGAAATACCTCCATTTTCTGCAGACAGGAAGGGAGGACAATTATTACCCTTCTAAAGAGCTGCAGTGACCCTAAAGCCACCAGCCTTCCAGCACTCCTTAGAGCAGCAGCAGCGTGTAGGAACAAGTAGATGCTCTGCCTCCAGCATTTCCAAACAGGATATAAATACTCGTCGACAGAACACACCAGCTTAGAATTCCCCCAGGGAAAACCGAAAACCAAGGTAGACAGAAAAGCTTCCCAAACCGTGGTGCCATACCATGGAGCTGTTAGTGAGGGAAATAATCCTGTTTAAGGCTTCAGAGAAACACTTTTCTGTACCTAAGCAGCCATGGAGGATGGAGAAAGATACAAGCATATCCAAAGGGCTCCCTGATCCCACACTTTCAAAACTTCATTCTTTTTTCCCCCCTTGGAATTCAGGCTGCCAGGGAATGAATAGACATGGTAACTTTCAGTATAAGCAAGACACCTAGGGATCGTCCCAGTGCAGAGCAGTTAGAGGGAAAATCTCTAACGCCCTTTGCACAGGCCTTCTAGGCTTAAACACACGGACAGTTTTGCTCCTACCCAACATTTGCAAAGAAAGCTGTTTCTGACGCCTGTTCCCATCTCATCGGGCCCTGTTCTAATCAGCCAGCAGGCTCTCCGTGTACCTACTGCTGTCTCTGGCCAATGTGGTAAGCTGTGTGCAGCTGTAGAAGCCACATGTCCCCATCTGAAGAAGGGAGGGGTTAAGTGGAAAGCCACCGAACTTACTCCTACCTTACCAAGGCCTCTCACAGAAAGCCATTGTGTAGGCTGAAGAGGGAAATAAAGGAAGGGCGGGACTTTTTCCTAGGCTCCCCGCAGACTACAAGGTGAAGTAAATGCACAGTGGCTACCCCCTAACAGTGCTAGACAAGTGCAGGCCACAGGGGCTCCACCAACACTGGCTTCTCACTCTGGATTTGTACTGGGTACCAATTGTCTCCTAATGAGCTGAACTCAATTTCATACCGTGTATTTCTGCAGCATAACTAATCCCTTATATTTATGCTTTTCACCCACATCTTTTTTGTTGTTGTTTGCTTCAGGGGAGGAAAATAACCCACACCTCTGAAGCAACCTACACCTCTCAGCAGCTTGGCCCTGGGGAGACAGGCAGCTCAGAGGCCTGGATTTGTCTTTTTCAGTGTCAGCACTTCCTGAGTTAGCAAAAGGCCAACAGTTTAAGGTGAGAACTGGTGCCAGCAGGCAACTGTATCTTCACCTCATACAGTTAAATGTTTGTGATTAAAGCTTAATACTCACACTTACTGGTCCTTTTGCTAGGTATCTGCTTAAGAGTACCGTGGGGTAGAACTTTTTCTGCCCTCCGGCTTTGTTAGGTTAGCAAAAGCTGGCATCTTCCATGACGGCTGCCTGACTAAGATGGATTCTGCCATCCTTCTCTAATCTGTTCAGCTGCGGGCACCGAGAACAGCAAGGCAATTGCCTTTTCCTTCTGCACCTATTCATCACCACCTATCCAAGGCCTCTGAGACCCCACCTCTACTCCTTCTCCATGAAGTCAGGAAGAGAAAGGACCAACTGACACAGGCTTAGGCAGAGTTCTTAGAATGTATTTTTGTTCACCTGAAAAATAAAACTTTTAAAAAATATACAGGACTTTTAAAGTACAGGTATATCTTGAATGGCTGAATTATAAATAATGTCTCTGGTCATGTTCACAGCTAGGGCTGGAGAAAATGTCCCAATTCCAGTGAAGGCTTTGGAGAGTCGGGAGGCCAGCTGGACCACGAGTGGTCTTGCTGGACTCTGATTCATCCCAAAGTGGATTTAAACAGTCCATAAAGCAGGGTCACAAGGGTAGGAGGAATGGACTCCCAGATATTCTCCCATGAGTCCCGAGGATTCTTGGAATAAGAGATCAATCAATTTACAAATTATTAAAATATAGGACTAAAAATTCACACCATAAATATAAATTACAGGCTATTATTGAAGTTATAAAGTGGCATTTTATGTTCCTTCCCCCCAGTCTCTCGTCAAAAATTTAAAAAGTCCCCATGGGCCTCCTGGCGACTGAAGTCCTAGTCAGTTGTGAAGAAATCTCAAAGCCCAGACACCTTGGGGTGGTGGTAGCCTGCTGGGAGATCACCAGCTTAGGAGCTACTTTCTTGCCCAGGACAGGACATGGCTTAAATCAAGACTGTTGTCCTGTAAACCTGAATCAGAACTAACTACTACAAGGTAGGCCAGAAAACTGGATAGACAATTCAGGACTAAGGTGGGCAGGGTTCCTGTTGGCTTCTTTTTTAAGTAGCTCATTTCCCAAAAAGGAAACAGTAAGGGGTTAGATCTCTGTCACTACCCACACTCAACTTCCTAAAAGCAAGTGGCAGAGGAGATGGAATCCAAACTAAAGAAGTATAATTCTTGCTGCCCTGGAGCTGTGTGTGTGTGTATCTCTTGATATCTGTCACCACCTCTAGAAAACTTGCTGCATTTAAGTGGGAGCTTATCAGGAATGAGAAAGACAAGGTGCCAATTCAATCTTCCCATGGCTGGTCCCTCACTGGCTTTCTCAGCACTCCCAAGCTTGAGTCCTATAAAGTAACTCAAAACCAGCGCACATCAAAGCTTAGGCTTCAAAACTGATTTTGTCCTAATGGCAAGATGCTGTGTTGTTTCAGGCTCAGAAAAATAGAAAATGCAAAAATGAGTAAGACAAGACCTAGAAGGGCAACAAATTAAATAAGACAAGATCTGGAACCAGAAAAGATAATGGAGGAACCAGAAAAGAAATAAGAGAAAACACTTGCCAATCACTGTACTTACAAAGGCTTGCTCCTCCTAAAGGGATTCTGAGAGAGAAGGGACTGATCTAAACACAGCTTACTCCTTCTCCATTGCCCCTGGCATACATCCAGACAACCGGGGCTGCAACAGGAAGCCACTTTGGTGGGAGCTCTAGGACGGGACCGGGAGGGGTGTCAGCACATTCCCCACCCTCCCTAAACTGTTTCTACTACTGAGGTTTTTCCACTGTCATGTTAGCAGTCTAAGAATGATTATACTCTTGTGTAAGAACGTCAGGAACTTATCTTTCTGAAACAGGCAGGGAACAGGTGAAAGAGTGGGTGATGGAAAAAAAAAAAAAAAGCTGTGTTTGTGCCCTTACGACTAAGTGCAGTTTGGAGGCCAGCAAATAGCCCTTGCCGGACCCCATCATTCAGTAGCTACCCAGGGTGTGGGGGAATACATAGAATTCTATGTGATTATAGCTTCTAGTGCATATGTCAACAACTATATACAGGGATCTATAAATTAAAAGCATGTCTGGCCACTGCAACTAGGTTGACGTACCTGAGCTCCGCTACTTTTGGTGCTCTCTTCTTTTGGAGAGCTTCAGCTTATTAAAAAAAGAGCCCCTACACAACTCCCTCCCCTCCCCTGAGTCTTGGGGATGGGGTGCCCGAGTCACCCCCTGTTTTAGGATATACCGGAATTAGCGGCGCAGAAGGGCTGGGTGCTAGGCTCTCCCCACCCCCCCACCCCCAGCTCCCCTTATGGCTCAGGGCCCTGGCGCAGCACGGGTGCTGGGAAGATCAAACCCCGAGTCCCCGGCGAATCGTGGTCCCTTGGTTGAAGAACCGGTTGTGCGTTACCCGCTCCCGGGGCGAGCTGGCGACCGCTGAGGTGTGTGGGGGCGTTCGCTCGCGTAGGGGTCACTCCGGAGGGCTCCGGAGCCGGTCCTGCTGCAAAGTCCACCCTGTGGGCTTGGGGGACGAAGATTCCTGACCGCCCCCAACGCGGAGAGGTTCAACGACTCCGGGACGCCGCAGCCGCTTCCTCTTCGTCCTCGTCCGGCCCCCGCGGCCGCTCGAGCGGCCCGGCTAGGGGGTTGTCTGCAGCAGGTTCCGGGGGCGCCGGCCTCTCCGCCTGCAGTGGGGGAGCGTCGCGTGGCGCCTCGCGGCGGGACGACCTGGTGGTGTTGGACCCCACCGCCGCCCCCGAAGTCCCAGACGGGCCGGTGGCGTTGGAGACGCTGGGGGGCGGGCCGGCGGCTCCCCCCGAGGTCCCGGCGCCCACCGGCTGCCAGATGAGGCTGTAGTAGACGGCCAGTACGATGGCGGCCAGAGACACGGAGAGCACGTAGGCGAACACCGTGGCGAGCCGGACCCACTTCTTGTTGGTCTTGGCCGCCATCTTCGCCTTCTTGTCCCCGGTATAGGTGGCCGGCTTGCCCCGCTCGGCCGGGGCCGCGTCGCGCTCCTTCATGGGAGGGCCCCGGCCTTTGCCCCGGTGCTCCACGGCCCCGGCTGGAGGGGGCCTGGCGGCCTGCGAGGACTGGGCAGGGGGCGTCTCAGCGCCCTAGCTTCCCGGCGGCCCCGCGCTCCGCCGCCGCTCCTCACGCCGCCCGCCCGCAGCCCGCCACCGCGTCGCTGCTGGCTGCTGCTGCTGCCGCCGCCGGGGCCCGTCACCGCCGCCAGCGCCGCCGCCGCCGCCGGCCCGCCAGCTGCTTCCCGGCCGCCGCCACAGCCACAGCCGCCCGACTCCGAGTCCCCATCCGCTGTCGCCGCCTGCTCGGCCGCCGGCCGCCTGGTCTCCAGTGGCCGCGCGTACCGCGCGCTCCGGCTCCAGCCCCGCTCCCCCGCGGGGCGCGCCGGTGCAGGGGGCGGGGCCTCGCGCTGCCCGGGGGGCTGCCTCTTAAAAGGGCGACGCCGAGGCCCGGAAGTGCCGCTTGGGGAGGCGGCGGCAGCGGGGCGTCGCGGGTCCCGCGGGGACGCCCAGTTAAGAGAGAGTTAAGGGAGGTTGGGCCTTAAAGGGGCGACGGGCTCTTCTTTAAAGGGGGAACCGGCGTTGTGCTGAAAGGAGTGCTGAGCCGGGAGGCGGAGGGTAGGGCGAACTTGGGCAGAGAGCGGTCAGCTCAGGCTTCTCCCTAAGTCGCCCCAGGCTAGGAGGTGGTAGGGCCAACCAGGCCCCGGTCCTTTTGGCCTCCGAAGTGGGGCAGACACTAAGCTCTTGATCTCCAGCTACCTCTCGCGGAGCGGGTATAGTAGTGTCCCAGACCCCTTCACCCTGAAGAGCCTGGTTCAGGTCTGGAAACCCGGCTGGACTCTGAAACTACACGAAACCTGATGTGCTGGACTCTGAAACTACACGAAACCTAATGTGCTGAACTCTGAAACTACACGAATCTTGAATATTTGGGTCCTCTTAGGACCTCTGAGTCAGTTTGTCGTGAGCCTCAGGGACAGAGCGAAAGTTTGTTCCCTAGATTCGCCTGCCACCTTAATCTCATTTTACAACAGATCTCAGGTCCTACTGGGGTCTTCTGATTCCCGGGGCTGGCCTTAAATGGTGCTCTTGGGGCTGCACTGAGCTGGTGGAGGGCGTCTCCTAGCATTTTCATTCTTTTTCTTTTTCCAGCCCCAGGATCTAGAGAATTATCTTTTCTCATTTGAGGTTTGCCCTACCAGACTCTAGACTTTTGCTCTTTTGGCCCTTTGGGTGCCTACACCCCTCTGCATGTAGGGACTGTCAGTGACCACTTTCCCTATGCCTTTTTCTCCTCTTCGCTTCTTTCCTTCCTATTTCATCTCTGTGGGATTCACTATGTCTTCGGGGGCCCTCCACTTGAATCTTCCTGTCTTCCCCAAATTGTCTTTGTGAGCGCCCTGGGTGTCTGAAAGGCTGAGAGAACTGCCGGTTTGAGTGTGTATGGGAGGGAGGACTGTGGTCCTGATGAAGTGGGAATAGAGGTACCTTCTCTGCGGCCTCTGCAAAGGAGGGCCTGGCTGGCTTCTGACCCTGTGGGACAGGACTCTGCGCTTTCTACCTCTCCTATTCCAGGAACCTTTGACTTTGACGTTCCTTACCCAAGCCTTATCCCTAGGCACAGAAGCAGCTACTAGTGGGCTGCTGGTACCACAAGCTTCTAATCCAGTCCTGGTGGAGGATCAGGTAGGGCTGTGTCGTTAGCAAAAGGGCCCAACTCACGCTGTTTCAAGGAAAAGCTTGCCCTTTACTTTCTGAGAAATGACAAGAACAGTGGGAGTTTGGAATGTTTATTGGCTTCTGTGGATTGATAGGTGGTGTGTGTGTGTGTGTGTGTGTGTGAGAGAGAGAGAGAGGGGGGGGGCACTTTTCTTCCCTACCCTGCTCCCAGGGCAGCCAGAACTGGCCTTGAAGATGGCCTATAGAGTTAACACCCACAAACTACCATCAAATGTGGTTTTCTCTTTTCTCTGTGGTTCTCTGTCCTTCCTGGCAGGATTGATCATACCACCATCCCAAGGTGAATTATGCTTTAAGATCCCAAATAAGACACCTTTGGAGCCCCTTTGATCCACTTCCTGGAATGCATTCCATATTGTTTCTCCATATTTCTGTTGCAAATTACACTTCCTTTTTCTTGCTTGCTTCCCAGCAGAGTAGGAAAACAACTTGTCACTCTTTTTTTTCTTCTAAACAATGATGTACTTGAAGCCTTTATTCAATTCCTCTCCCTATTCTTCCCCAAATGAAACGGTGCTAGATTCTTTAACCTGTCGTCAATAAGAACTATTTATTATCTAGATTTACATAGTGTCTTTTACCCCTGGAACTCAAAATGCTTTCAGATATAATTGAGCCTGATCTCCCTGGTGCCTGAGCCATTAAGAAACCATTAGTGTATTCCTGTTGCCGACAACTAAATGGCCCCCTAGTGGCCTGAAAGTGAATATGCTTTTCTAAGTGCTTCTCCCCCACCAAGGTTAGGCAGGAACTCAAGAATCAAGGCAAGTTTGGAGACAGAAGGGACCCAAAAGGCCATCTTTGGTGAGTATCCTCAACCACCCTGGAGCCTCTTGTCCATCATCCCTGTGGAGCACTCTGTGCATCAGCTCAATGACTGTCTCTGCTGCGAGTCGCATTGTCTGCTCCCTGAAGAAGCCCGTCAGCCTCGGGAAACGTTCGAAGCAATCCAAGCAGCCTTGAATGTAACAGACACTGTCAAGAGGAAGTATTCCCAATTTATCAGGTAGTTACCATCTATCTCCATTTTTGTAGAAGAAACTGCTTTGAAGGGGTTAAGTCACTTACCCAAGGTCACAGAACTAGAATTCAATTAAAACCCGTCTTGCTCCTCTGCTTGGCAGCACAGCCAAACCTTGTCTCAGTAGTGGATTTTGTGAGGCATGGTCGTACTCATTCCTCTGGCTAGTATTGGCTGTGAATGGCTCCCTGCTGCTACTGTCCCTGGGAATTGTCCCTAGGAAGGCACCAAAGGAAGTTGTCTCCCCATCTACAAGACCAATAAGTGGAGTGAAATCAATGTGTACTGGCAGGAACCAGAGACAGATGCGCAGGTCAGTGGGGTGTGGGGAGGGCTGAACACAGTATTGAATCAGCCTATTGTTATGGAATCGCTGCCCTATGTGGCAGGATTTTAGACCCTGACAAAGAGCTTGGGAGATTGGAGAAACACCAGAATAAAACGGAATGCCAGAACTGCCATGGAAGAATGTTTCAAAAAAGAAAAACAAAAACAAACAAGACAAAAATGAGAGTGGGGGTGCTACAGTGGGTGTTATATGTATGGCTAGGAACCTATTTAAGTTTGGCAAGAAGACTCAGACAATACTTAGGTATCAAAGCAACAAGGAATGTCTGGTGGAAAGGATGCCAGTATCGTGGAGCTTTTTCTTAGTGCAAGCTGTCCTCTGTAGGCCAGCAGAAGGCCCTTCTAGAATAACTCTGTGAGATAGCAGAAGCCAGTTGTTGACACAGCAAATACGAAGAGCATCCTGTGGGGGTTCAGGCCGGTAGATCTCTGGAACAGGTTGATACTACAGCATCTCTCAGGCGAGCTAGCTGGGCAGCTCACAATGGTACATTGGCTCACTTGTGCTAGGGGTTCTCAACCATTTTAGTTTCAGGTTTCCAGAGCTAGCCTTGGTAGCACAATCATGTGGTTCCTGCTACCTGAGAGGTTGAGGTAGAGAAAGCATTTCAGGCCAGGAGTTCAAGACCAGTCTTGGCAACACGAGACAGATAGAAAACTTTTGTTTGTGTGGGTTATAGTTATTGATATATTGCCACATTAAAAAGAAGGCAGGAATTTATAAAATAATATTTTATTAGGACATTATAATTCTATTGCATGTTAACAAAGAGCATATTTTTATTTATTTTTTAAATTTTTAAAAAATTGAGACAGGGTTTCTCTGTGGCTTTGAAGCCTGTACTGGATCTAGCTCTGTAGACGAGGCTGGCCTCGAACTTACAGAGATCTGCCTACCTCTGCCTCCCGAGTGCTGGGATTAAAGGCATGCGCCACCACCGCCTGGCCAAAGAGCATATTTTTATGAAAATAAGTATATTTATTTTGAAAATAGTTTTTAAAAAGTGGCTTGGCTTTACTTATTTACTTACTAAGTGGCCAAGGCTCTCCTGGGACTCACTGCTTTCCTGCTTCAGCCTGGGAATGCTAGGGTTGCAGATGGATGCTACTATGCCTGGCTTAGGGTCACTGTTTGTTGTTGTTGTTTGTTTGTTTGTTTGAGGGAACATCTCACTGTGTAGCCCTGGCTTTCTAGGAACTCGGTCTATAGACCAAGCTGGTCTTGAACTCACAGAGATCTGCTTGTCTCTGCCTCCCCAGTGTTGTAATTAAAGACGTGCCACTATGCCTGGCCAGTTTCACGTTTTTACAACTCCCTTGAATGTTGCTTTATGGAAGACAGCTGGAGTCTTACTTTTGCTGGCACTGTGTTCCTTCGGTCAAAATATATAAAGAAAATCTGGCATCATGTAGATATGTGGTTGGAAAATAGAAGAGTATTTTAGTAGTCTTTCAGATCAGTGTGGCTATTTTTTGTACTACACCAAATCTCAACGAGTACTAACTGGAAGTTGCAATGCAGACTATAAAACATTACTAGCTGGGCGGTGGTGGCGCACGCCTTTAATCCCAGCACTTGGGAGGCAGAAGCAAGTGGATCTCTGAGTTTGAGGCCAGCCTGGTCTACAGAGCAAGTTCCAGGACAGCCAGGGCTACACAGAGAAACCCTGTCTCAAAAAAAAAAAAAAAAAAAAAACCAACCAACCAAAAAATCTGCACTCTTTTTACTATATTAGTGAAATTTTGGTACTTGACACTAAAGTCATTGTCCACCTTGCTCTTAAAATGGCACTTTTACCTATGTATTATTTTGTAACATTCTGCTTTGGCTATTAGGAAAATATTGATTTACTGATGTATGTATATTTTCAAATATTGGAACATTTAATTATGCAATATATAAATCATATTTAGTAATACCAGAAACAGTTTAACTCCTTGGAAATCAGTCAAGGTCATAATATGGTACATACAGGTTATTCCAAATCATAGTTTTACTTGAAAGGTCAGATTTTTATCCCTAGTAATGGATGTCAGTTTTCCTCCAAGTGACAGGGACATTTGGTTCACATTTGAGGAAACATCTGCCAAGTAGTCAAGTCTGGCTGACAATAGCTTTCTGTCAGTCTTTCTCCAAGAGACAAAGTGGCTAGTTCAGTTCACAACCCAATCACTTTTCCCCAAAGCACAGTTATGCTCCCGTGGGCGGTAGAGCGCTTTACTTCCAGTCTCTCAGAATATTAGAAAGAGATGCATGTAAGGTGTCATGATTAGTTTAGCCCAACAATGGTTATTGCTTTGTGAAGGATATTCTTTTTTTTTTTTTTTTTGGTTTTTTCGAGACAGGGTTTCTCTGTGGCTTTGGAGCCTGTCCTGGAACTAGCTCTTGTAGACCAGGCTGGTCTCGAACTCACAGAGATCCGCCTGCCTCTGCTTCCCGAGTGCTGGGATTAAAGGCGTGCGCCACCACCGCCCGGCTTGAAGGATATTCTTAAGTGAAACTAGCTTCTCCTTCCTTTTCTTTCTTTAACTTAGTAATTTATCACTGGCATTCCATGTGGTTCCCTTTGGTGCCATTTCCTTGCTGTCCTTGTTGTTTAAAGATGCCGAAAGTTTATGCACTATTACTTTGCATCTTTGGTGCAAATGTCAATGCAGTTTTAAAGGCAAATGAACATCTTGGTATTAAGAAAATAATTTTGCCCTTGTGAAATCTCTGAAAAAGTCTAAGAACTTAACTGTAAGACTGGAAACTTTAGAACTACTAGAGGGGACTACTTCAGGATGTAGGGATGGACAAGTCCCTTCTGAATCAGCCTCCAGGAGCTCAGACAAACACAACTGACATCAAGGAAAAGGCTTCTTCACGGCAGAAGAAATAGATGCCAGCGTGAAGAGACAACTGACAGAAGTCTTTGCAGCTATTCATCTGATGATGGTTTACTATCCAGAATATAGAAAGAATTCAGGGGCTGGGGAGATGGCTCAATGGTTAAGCGCACTAACTGCTTTCCCAGAGGATCCAGTTTCCATTCCCAGTGCCCACATGGCCCCTCACAACCACCTGTCTGTATGCCCAGTGCCAGGATTCCAAGGGCACCAGGCATGCATGTGGTGCAGAGACACACATGTACACAACATACCCATACATGTTAAATAAATAAGATTTTTAAAAAGCATTTTAAAAATCGAGCACCAAGAGAACTAATAATCCAATCAATAAATGGGTGAATGAACTGAGCATACAGTTCTCCAAAGGAAAACGAAGTACAAATAGTCAATAAATACATGTAAAGAGGGGCCTGGATACTTGGCTCAGTGGCTAAGAAGGCTTGCTGCTCCTGTAGAGAACCTGAGTTTAGTCCCCAGTACCCACATGGAGTTACAACCGTTACTCCAGTTCCAGGGGATTTGACACCCTCTTCTAGCCTTTGTGTGTACTCTGTGTGACATCAGGCACACACATATGTACACAAACATTCATACACATAAAATTAAATCTTTAAAGGTAAATGGTTTTAAAATTATTGAAATAGAAAAAAATACTCGAAAAGATGCTTACCCTTATCCCTCAGGAAAAAGCAAACCAAAAAGGTCCAGTGGAAGAGCAGAAGGAGGGAGAAGATGAGCAAGGAAGTCAGGACCATGAGGGACTGGCCTATCAACAGAGACAGTGGGCTTGATCTATTGGGAGCTCATCAAATACAGCTGGACCAGGAATGAGTGAGCATATGACCTACCTGGACTCTCTGAATGTGACTGCCAATGGGGACTGATTGAGAAGCCAATTATAATGGCACTGGGACCTATCTCTTCTGCATGTATTGGCTTTTTGGCGAAATTATTCTATATGGATGCACATCTTCTTAGACCGAGATGGAGGGGGGAGGGCCTTGGGCTTCCCATAGGGCAGGGTATCCTACCCCATCTTAAGGAAGCAGGGGGAGGGTGGTGGGGTAGGGGGGGAGTGGGAGGGCCGGGAACAAGGGGAGTAAATGTAAATTTTTCTTGTAATAATAATAATAATAATAAACAATAAAGAAAAAGAAATAAAAAAAAGCAAACCAAAAATAGATTCTATCTTACTCAAGTAGGATAACCATCATCGAGAGAATTAACAATAATTAGCTGGGTATGGTGGTGCACATCTTTAATCCCAGCATTGGGAGGCAGAGGCAGATGGATCTCTGTCAGATCCAGGCCAGCCTGGTCTACGGAGTGAGTTCCAGACCAGCCAGGGTTACAGTGAGACCCTGTTTCACAAAACCAAAAAGAATAAGAATGAATGAATAAAATTACGCCATTTTCTGGAAAATGGATATAGATTAAGATCATAATGTTAATTAAAATAAACCAAACTCAAAGACAAATGTCACATTTTCTTTCACATGAGGAATTGTGCTGAGATTCTCTAAAAGAACATAACTGAGAGAATGGGTTGTCTTACTGGGATGTGGTCCAGGCGGTCCAACAATGGCTGCCTCACACTGAGGCTGAGAATCCAGTAGTTGTTCAGTCTGCCAGGCTAGATACTTGGAGAGCTGCTGATAATCACTCTGGGTTGAAGCTCTGGATATGCTGGTCCTAAAGCTGGTAAAGGAATACCACAGCAAAGGGTAGATGGGTCTGCCAGCAGGAGTGAGGACAGGCAGGCAAGGCAAAGCTTCTGCCATCAGAAGGTGCTGCCCAGATATAGGGCAGGTCTTCCTGCTCCACATAGTCTGATTCATAAGATCTAGAGAGCCTGGCAGCTTGCTTTTAGTTCCAGATGCAGTCAAGATGGCAACCAAAATTAGCCATCACAGAGATCTAGATTTTAAAAAGACATGGATGCAGAAGGGAGAATATTCGGGAGGTGAGGGGACCAACAGGAGTGAGAGGGAAAAGAGGATAATGGCAACCAAAGGTGGTCAGGGTATATTATCTATATGTACGAAAATGTCATCTTAGGTGTCAGGGACCGTCACCCCAACATAGAAACTGGTGTTTTTCCCCAAACGTGTTCCTGGAGGCGCGAGGAAGAAACAGGCTTTCACACCATCACCGTAGAAGGGAGAATATTCGGGAGGTGAGGGGACCAACAGGAGTGAGAGGGAAAAGAGGATAATGGCAACCGAAGGTGGTCAGGGTATTATCAATATGTACGAAAATGTCATCTTAGGACCCATTTTTTGTACTGTAAGATATGCCAATAAGGCCATTGAGATGGCTCTGCAGGTAAAGACACCAGCTGCTTCATGACCTGAGATTGATCCCTGGTAAGAGAGAATGAGAGAACCCCTTCCCACAAGTTGTCCCCTGACCTCCATAAACACACCTTTGCGCACTGGTGCCCACAACCATACTCATACACACACACACTAAGTTTTAAAATGTGCTAAAGATACACGAATAAATGTTTTAAAACAAAAGTAATGGATGAAAGGCCAAGAGACAGACCATAGCTGCTCCAATAAAAAGCTATACATGTCCAATTTTTAAACCTGATTCCATTTTTACATCTAGAACTTGACTGTGGTGGTTTGAATAAGAATGGCACCCATAGGCCCATATATTTGAATGCTTGGTTACCTGGATGTGGTACAACTTGAGAAGGATTAAGAAGCTTTCAATCCCAGCACTTGGGAGACAGAAACAGGCAGATCTCTGTGAGTACCATGTCAGCCTGGTCTACAAAGTGAGTTCCAGGACAGCCAGAGCTAAAAAACAGTAAAACCCTTGTCTCGAAAAGCCAAAAGAAAAAAAAAAAGGTGTGGCCTTGTTGGAGGAAGTGTGTCACTGGGGGGCTGGGCTCTGAGGTTTCAAAAGCCCAACACAGGCCTGGTGTCTCTCTCTCCCTGTTGGATTCGGATGTAGAACTCTCAGGTACTTCTCCAGCCAGATCACAGTGACTAGCACATTGGCTTAGAGGTCACATTGCCCAGAGGAAGGCTGCCACAGCACTCTGGCAATGCAGTTGTAATTTTTCTACTTCTTCAGAGGTTGTGTGCGTGTGTACATGTGTGTGTGTGTGTGTGTGTGTTTTTGTGTGTGTGTGTGTGTGTGTGTGTGTGTATACTTGTGTATACTTGAAAGCTAACTGTTAGATATAGTGTCTACGTTGATCCTGAACATAATTGACTGGAGGTTGCATTACCATCATGACCTTCCAGTACAGAGGTCTAACATGAAAATCTGTACATATCCTGGAAAGAGAGTTGGCTTCTCACCTGAAAGATCCCTATCTGGGATACTTATAAAGTGTTGACTTGCTGACAAGGGGTCTCACTGAACAGGTCACTTTATAGGGTCTTCAGGCCTATTTCACAATTCACCACCCTGATGCTACAGGTTGAGACAAAAATGGGCTAGCCTCTTCGAGTTAAGGTGCTAAGAAGATGAGCCTCTAGGATACAGGGATGTATGCACCCTAATTAATGGATCCATTATTATATGGTACCATGACTGAAAATGTGGAGCATAAAGTCTTAGGAAGTCAGAGGTGGAAATATGAACCACCCCATTTATCTGTCATTCCCTGGTTCCTACAGTTCTAGGTAGGAACTCCAGTGTTCAGAGAATTTGGCTTCAGAGTGTGGAACAGTTCCCCAAGGGAACAGAACAAAACCCCCATAAAAGTGCTACTTTCTATCTAGAATCCTTGTGCAAACTGACCAGTAAGCAAGACCAGGAGGCACTTGCTGGCAGGGGTAACTGACCCTCATCCTTTGGAATGCCATTATGTAAAGGAGAAGGAAACTGTATTTGGTATCTAGGGGGTCCACTGGGGTGTCTCTTGATGCTCCCTTACCTGATTTTGATGGAAAACAGGCATGTATAGAACCATGGTTGGAAAGATAACCCGCCTAGACCAGAGGCAATACACACCAAAGGTAAAGAGACTCAAAATGGGCACTAAAGTTCGGGGATGTATAACGAACACCTGTTATGATAACACAGTCTGACTGTGGTAGAAAAAGCCAACACTGTGATGGAGTGGGTTCTGATAGAAGGAACTTACTCTGCAACGGGCATAGGTCTGAGCTGTGCAGAGACACCGCAGGTGGACCCTCAACCTTGTCTTTAGGACCTAGCATGGGCTTTGGAAACCTTAAAGCCCATCCCCAGCCACACACCTACTCCAACCAGGCCACACCTCTCAATACTTACAAATAGTTTGCCAACTGAGTCCCAAGCAGGCAAATATATGAACCCACAGGGGCCAGTCTCATTCAGATCATCACACTCCCTATGGAGGCATTCTGGGTTGTAACCACATCATGGATCATTTCTTTTTCTGTTTCATCCTTACTTGTTTCCTATGTCAGAAGCGTTTTCTCTGGAAGCACACCCCATACACTCCCAGCCCCAAAGTTCATCTCCAGTTCTGACCTTTGGGACCCAGAGAATAAGACTTCCCCATATGAAGGCGGAGCTTCTAGGCACTTGTGTTTTCTCTCCTGGCATTTCCACACTGGCCCAACAAAATGTTAAGTGCATCCTACATACTGGCTGATCTTTATCAAATGCTCTCCAGTTTATGCATATCCTGCAATAAAGCAATTAAGACAGAAATGGGCCTGATATCATCTGTCTGATGATATCTGTCTGATGACATCTGTCTGATATCATCAGATGTGGCCTGATAAATGCAGAGCATGTGAGTGAATCAAAGCCTTCCTTGGTTCTAGGACACTTGCCTGCTCCTGTCACCAAGAGTGAAGATCTACAGAAGTCTCAGCTTCCCTAACTGCCTTGCCCTCTCCTTTTGTTCTAGATCCTGATTCCAAGGGCCTGGGTGCAGCAGGAATGTGTAATGTTGGCAGGTGATTCTGGTGGAATTTCAAGATGGAGACCCACTAGGCTCAGAGTCAGCTTCAATCCGGCAACTCAAGAGTGGCCAGTTTTATTGGCAGCTCTGTCTTTTGACTCAGATGGAGCTGGCTGTCAGCAAAATCCTGTTTTATTCACACATGCTTCTGCTAAGCTGACACTTCCCCACCCTGTCTCTGTACAGCTGATGTCTTGGAGTCAAGCCTGGATCTCTCCACAAAACCCTTTCATCTTACCTTGTGGGTTTGGGCTGTTGCTCCACCAGAGTAGGTTGCGTTTAGTCCTCATTCTCCCGAAATATTCCTGTAATCACTGGCATCCTGCTAGTCACAGAAATGAGAGGCTGTGGTTTTGCTCTGATGACCAAGAAAAAAAAAATGGTGTGGGTGGACCAAATTAGGAGTAAAGACAGAAGTAATCAATCAGTCACACCTAGGACATTTCATATGTGTGATGCACTACGCCCACTCAGAGACAGACATCAACTAACTTATTCTCACTGTGAGTATGAAAGCTGGCCCTTTTCACAGATGTATAAACAGAGGCAGATAAGCTAAGTGACCCTGTTTAAAGAAACACATACTGACGAGTCAAGTGTCATGTTTTGTCTGCCATCTGAAACTCTGACCCGTAAGGTGACCTTCTCTTGGAAATATGGGTGGCAAGGATAGTCCTCCTGACTGGAAAGAGAGTTTTAGAACCAGAGGAATCTGAACAGGAGCGAGTTTAGTAGATCACCAAGCTCAGTCATTTGCTGGGAGCCCACAGCAAACATTAGCCACGCTTGAGACTACCACCCAGGCTTCTTGAGCATGGACCAGGTAAGTGTGATTCAAAACGGCACTTCAAAAGGAAACATACAGTCAGGAGCGGGGGTCCACACTTTTGATCCCAATGCTGGGAAGCCAGAGGCAGGTGGATCTCTGTGAGTTCAAGGCCAGCCTGGTCTACTGAGTGAGTTCCAGGATGTCCAGGGTACACTAGGGTTACACAGAGATGTAACAAAAACAACTAAAACAAAAGCAAAAACCATACCCGAGACTGTTCTTTTCCACTTTGAAGTTCCAGATGGTTCTCCAGAAGTCCGGAGGCTTAGGAGGGGAGGACAAGCAACATCTTATGTCTAGGATTCTCGAGAAGTTTTATTTATTCACTATGTAATCTTGAGGCAGAGTCTTATTATGTGGCCAAGGTTGCCTTCAAACTTGTGATCCCCTGCTTTATTCTCTTGGGTATTAGATTTACCATTATGTCCCACTATGCCTGGCAACAGAGAACTCTCTCTCTCTCTCTTTTTTTAAAGACAGAGTCTCAACTCTGTAGCCCAAGGTAGCCACAAACTTGTGGCAGTCTTCCTGCCCCAGCCTTCTGAATTCTGAGATTACAGGCATGAGCCATACCAGCTTCGAAAGGCGCTTGAATCTTCCTGGTTGTCTAAGGTACCTTGGCACCTGTTCCATCTTGGTCCTTGCCTCTGCTCGCACTCTGCCTTCAGCACTGCAGTGGGCAGCTAGTGGAGTCTCAGCTGCTACACAGTTGCACACAGCAGTAGCCCTGGGCCCTCATTCTTGGGTTCCCACTCACGAACTGTGGTGGCTGAGCTGAGATGCTCATGGGAGGCTGCCATTTGTTAATGATTTAAACCCCAGTGCTCAAAACTCCCCAAGTTCAGACAGCTTGGAGACAACAGATTTCAAGACTACAGCTTGGAGCATCTCTAATGCAGCTTGTTCTGGGAAGGGGGTTTCAGCACCTGATTCATACAAACAGTGGTGTGTGTGTGTGTGTGTGTGTGTGTGTGTGTGTGTGTGTGTGTGTGTGTAAAGTAAGTCAGGGAAGACACGTGGAAAGAATAGCATGTACAAAATTGTCCCTTGGTACCTATGCAGTGTTAGCTCTTGGATCCCTTGTATGCACCAGAACCCCTTACATAAGACCGTGTAGCTTTTGCACATTGCATGTCTTTATGCCATATCTAGATCACTGATGCCTGATATGATGTAAATGCCACATAAATAGTTGTTGTCCTATTATTTAGAGACTAGTGACAAGGAAAACATGTCTGCATAATCAGTACAGATGCCACTTTTTATCATTCTTTTTTTAAATCTGTGGTTCGTTGACTCCATAGATGAAGAACCCATGGATTCAGGGGCTAACCACACTGAGGAGGAATAAAAAATACTGGCAGTGTGGTATGTGCCTGCACTTCCAGCACTGGAGAAGCTGAGGCAGGAGGGGTGTCCTAGGTCAGGCTGTGAGCACAGGAATTTGGGACCTATCTTTGGGAGGCAGCTGTTGAGCATAAGTTCTTTCCCCACAGATCTCACATGTCAAATTCACATGGGCTCACAGATGGTGTATCTATCAGCAGCCTCCTGGAGTGGTGGCTGGGCCCACCCCTTCCCCAGCAAGGGGGGACATCCCTAGAAGGTGGGATTATTCCCACTTCACAGGTGAGGAAGGGAAGGTGCAGAAGAAGGTAAGTACCACAAGATAAACTTTGGTAATTGGCTGGGCTCATAGAGGAGTGTTTGGAAAACGGGTTCCAGAGGGTGCACCAACTGACCCATCTCTATCTCAGGAGCAAGACAGCCATTGGCCCACAGCACACAGTGTGTCTTCTGTTCCTGAATCCTGCTGCATCAGACAGGTCGATCATCTACTTGGCAGGTAACTCTGGGCCTGGAGATATGAGTTCAGTTCAGAAATTTACTGTTAGACTTCTCTGGTGAGCAGACTGGAAATTCAGGCACCTCATGAGTCCCGAGTGGCACTGATAAGTGAACTCCGGAAGTTGGGACCTACGACCCCGCCCCCCGCAGCCCCCCTCCCCAACAGCTGTTGATATGAGTTCCTTTCCTGTCTGCAGCCCACAGCTCCTTCATGTCAAACTCGGCATTACAAATGACACAGATCTACTAGCAGCTTCCTGGAGCGGTTAATTCCTGAGTCCGCCCCTTTCCCCTGCGGGTTCGGCTTTCCAGTGCACCCAGCAGGGGGCATCCTTGTCCTTCCACTGTCCACCCTGGGGGCCAGATTGGCCTACTGCCAGCAGTGCCTTCCAATCAGCAATGCCCAGGAGTCAGTCCAAGGCCAGCTGCCCCAAAGTATTCCTGTGACTTCCTTCTGCCACAGCCAGTCTACTATTTTTTACATTGTTTTTCCTCCTTTGTCTTCCTTTGTCAACTTAGAACTTGTAAAAAGCTTTAAGGCTTCTCTTTCTTTCTATTTTTTCTTTTTTTGGCAGAGTCTCACTACAGTGTCTGGTCTCTAGGCTGGCCTAGAACTCCAGATGGAGCTCTAGCGATCCCCTAGCCTCAGCTTTCCAAAGATCTGTGGCTACACACACGAGCCACCATGCTGGGTGACCTATATGTATTTTTAAAAGAGGAAACACCCTGTTCAGTAAAGGTCTCTCAAGTGACTCGCCATTCCTAGCGATGGCATCAGGATTTGGTAGGAGACTACAGGCCTTCATTGAGGTTACCCTTGGGAATCCCAGGACCGGTCCAGGGAATGCTATCAATGGGTAAAGGCTCTGTGGGCTTAGGGCCTGAGATTGAAGGAGCAGAGTCCAGAAACCATTGAAGGAGGAACAGAAACATCCCTCCCTTCTAGGCCTATGGCTGCAGGCAGGACAGGAAGGAGGAACTTGGATGTGGGGGCCAGATCCCTTGCAGGTGACAGGTGTAAGGCTTTGGGAAGGGACAGGGATTTCCCTTGCAAAATTCAGTCAAACAAACAGGGAACCTGACTCCAGGGAGACAGGCATATATGCAGGGGCTCCCAGGAGGCCCCCAGGAAGTTCTGAGGCTAAAGGGAGAGGGCAAGGAGAGTCATTGAGGGAGGGATTGGAGCACCTGTTACCTGTAGGAGTTTGGAAACTGTTTCTTGGTGCCTCATTTAGCTCTTGTTCTAGGCTCTGCCCCTCTGGTCTTAGAATTGTTTTTCTGGGGAGCATTTCTGAGCTAGCTTCCCCTGAAGTGTTCTTCACCCTTTTTTTTTTTTTCCTTTTTGAAACAGGCTCTCTTGCAGTCTGGGCTGGCTTGAACTCCTGATCCCCCTCAAGTGCTGGGACAACTGGCATGTGCCACAGCCCTGGTTTTACCTTCAAGTCTCACTGACACTAACTTGTCCATCTCTGCTGCCCTCCCTGGGCCCATCCTGTGCCCCTCCCCACTCTCCCACCTTGGCTCTGACCTGCAGAGGTAATTCCAGGGCAGGGGGAAGGTCTCCAAGTTGGCAGGGGTGGCACAAAGACCACTGATGGGACCTGTTGCAGAAAGCCAGGGCCTCAGAAGGGAAGGAAACCATGGGTAGAGCTTCTAGCCTCCCCAGCTGGGTCGACATTCGATAAGAGTGGGTTAGGTAAGAGGAAGTGGCTGGGGCCCAGCTGGGCTGGTACTAAACCTCTGGGATAGATGGGGACAGTGTGAGGACCATGACACCCTGAGCACGGTCTAGAGCAGGGCTGCTCCTGCCTTCCGGAACCTCTGGCCCCCAGAGTCCCTGTGTGTGGAACAGAGCACTCGAGGCAGGCTGGTGGCAAAGGGCTTCTCCAGGCTGTGTAGAGCAGTGAAGGCATTAGGCCTTCTTTGAGAGGCTCAAAGGCCCAGAGAACCATCATGGGTGAGGGGCATATTGCTTCACCTGACCCTCATTTTCATTGGGAGGAAGCATTGAGAAAGAGGATCTGGGTGCTCGGGTAACTTTGCTTATTCAAAGCACTTGATGCTAGCTGGGCCTTGGCACATCCCTGACTCCCACCTCCAGAGTACTCCCTCCCTGCTCTGTGGAGGACCCTTTTCTAGAGACCTCTCGGTGTTCCACTTCATTCCAAGGTTCTAGAATGGCATCTCCTGCCGTTCAACGCCTCACATCACCCAGCCGTTTGGGTCAAATCTGAGAGACTCTCCTTGTAGCAGAAGCCCTGGCCTCAGGACTTCTAGACCGCATGACCTGCCCCTCAGTTCACAGCAGCCCAGCTAAGGAAGCCCAGAACAGGAAGTGCTGAGGCAGAGGGTGGGGAGGGACTCCCAGGAGAGGAGCCCAGCCCCCTGGGCAGAAGAAGCTGTAGCAGCCCCCTATTTCAGACAGAGGAGGAGGCTCATTTACAAGGCAGATTGACCAGATCCCTGCCTGAGGCTCTGAGTCCTGCATCCAGCCACTGCTACCCTGCAGGCTATAAGAGCATGCTGACTTCCGGACCAGTGCTGGGCGGGTGCCATGTGAGCCCAGTCTAGCTTCCCCTCCTGTTCACCCTCCTTCCTTCCCTCCTGTCTGCTGGTATTTGCCCAACCTCTCCAAAGAGGGACACTGGACATCATGTCACTGCTCAACCCTGTCCTGTTACCCCCTGCCGTGAAGGCATATCTGTGCCAAGGGGAGCGCTTCATCAAATGGGACGATGTGAGTAGGGTGGGCCCTGGGGTTGGTGGGTGCTGGGTAGCTTGGGTGCTTTGCAGAACGGGTAGCTTGGTTTATGTCTCTCTCCCAGCATCCAGGCGCCTGTATGGCTTGGCCTGGCAGCTGGTACAACAGCCTAAATAAACAAGTCTCGGGTGAGGGTGGTGTCCTTGACTGCTGTGGGGAAGCCTGTGTGTCTGGGAATGAGATGGACTGTGTGCATGTGTGTGTGTGTGTTCATGTGTGTGCATGTGTGTGTGTGTGTTCATGTGTGTGCGTGTGTGTGTGTCGGGGAGGGGCACAGGATCAGAAAAGGTAATCTCTTTGGACCTGATCTGCTCTTTTTCAAATCCCTGAATATTTGTTTCTAGTAATATCAGTGTTGGCAGGGAAATACAGCCCCCCACCCAAGCCTTGGAAAGGGCAAGCAAAGAGGTCAGCTGGGCCCCCTTCCCAGCCCAGACACCCTAAGTTTGCTCAGGCAGGAGGCCCATAACCAGCTCGACTACCCCAGTCCACAGAATAAGATGTGTCTTGTCCCAGGGAAGCCATGTTCTTCCTCAGACTATTACTGTGGGGGTCAATCACAAAAGGGTGTGGACCCAGTTGGAAACTTGAGGCTAAAGGTTCTGGAGCCTGGAAAGGAAGCTGCTGACTTCTGCTTTCCCTTGGTGGCTCAACTCAGCCTTCTATGTGCTACTACCTGTAAGTTGTCTGCAGGGAAGGGGAAGACAGCATTGTACCCCAGTCCACTGAGTCTGCTCTTTCCTAAATGATCTCTGGTCCTTCTGGGCCCTGAAAATGCTGCCACTAACCACAGACTCTCTTGATCTACGAAGAATAAAATAAATAAATAACAAAATAAAAAGACTGTCCTTCAGGGAGGCTAGTCCCCCTTAAGAGAGCCCTAGACTAGCCTTAGGAATGCTTGGGGTTTCCAACAGCACATGGCATTCAGGAAGTCACCTACAAGTATTACTTCAGCTCCCTGAACTGGCTCCTCTGGTTCTTCTGTGCAATAAGGGGAATCTGAGTTTAGAGCCTTTGGGGCTATGCTAGGTTAAGGCATTTAGTTGCCCAAACTGTGGGGATGCCCTGGGGTGAGATGATTTCTGTTTCCCTAGAAGTGTTTTGGTTGGTGTGGCATGGAGCTAGCATGGTGGTGACATGGAGGTGATGGGGCATGTCTTAGGAGCCTATGGAAGGAGAGAGATGACTCACAGTGAAAAGTGAAGTGACTGCTCTCAGTTCCTCTGTGCATTGTGTATAACCTGAGTGGCTAGTCCAGTGGGTCACCAGAGGTAGGGAATTAGGGAATGCTGTGTGGCTCTCTCTCTCTCTCCAGTCTGTATGCTGGTTGACCCATTCACTTCCCTAAGCCAGAGCACTGTGTGATCCCTGGATCCTGACTTGCATGAGCAGGAATGCCCCAAGCCTGGTCACAGGACACATGACCCATGAGCCAGGTTCTGTTCTTGGGTTGCTTTGAGCCAAGTTAGTTTATGACAGGGATATATCTTACTAGATTGATAACTGTAGTGCAAAGGATACAACCAATCTTGACTCTGTTTAGCCTCCCATGGCCCCTTCAAAACAGTTTTTAGAGAAAAACCTCTCCTAACTATGGGAAAAAACTCAGCAATCTATCAGACATGACCTTCACCCTTGGACAATAGTCTGAAGGTCCCCACAAAACCCAGTCCTGTTCCAGAAACAAAGGAGAAGTGAAACTCCAACCTTGCTTCAGCATTGTGTTCTACTCTCCTCCTTCCAGGACTAGATGAGGGCAACCGCAGGCTCCCTAGGAAGGGCCGATGGTGGGGTTCTCAGCTCCCTAGGAAGGGCCGATGGTGGGGTTCTCAGCTCCCTAGGAAGGCTGATGGTGAGGTTCTCAGTTCCCTAGGAAGGGCCGATGGTGGGGTTCTCAGCTCTCTAGGAAGGGCTGATGGTGGAGTTCTCAGCTCTTTCTTTTATAGGTCCTTCTAAGTGGGGCACAGGGAGATGTAGGAGTTCATTCTTGAATACACGCTGTTAACGACTAGCTGAAATCTCTAAGCCTGACAGATCTGAAAACTTATTCTTCAAAAGACAAGATCTCCTGAGTAAATTGGGAGTGTGGGGACCATGGGAGAGGGTAGAGGAGGAGGGGAGAGGAAGGGAGGGGAGTGGAGAAAAATATATAGCTCAATAAAAACAATTTTAAAAAAGAAAAATTATGAAATACAAAGCCTCTCCAATAAACATCCAGAAGTTCAATCTAAAAAACAAAACAGCTTATTCGTCCTCTGGTAATCTTTTCAATGACTTTTGGAGAGACCCTCTGCCCTGTCTTGGGGCTCACTTGTTTGAAATCTCACAATGCCTCTGTTCAGGGGATCACTTCTTCAGTTTTCCATTACCAGTTTCTTCTCCATGAAGCACTGGGCCCGTCACCCATCCCTCACCCATGAGTCCACTTTGGGTCCAGCAAATACTCACAGTGTTTGCTTCCTCAGTAAGTTCTGAGGATGAAGTCTTACCCCAGAGGGCCACAACTGGCACTCAGAGGCAGCCCACCTGGTACCTGCTGGGTTTTCCAGATGAGACCAGCCCGTCTCCTCTATTCCACACTAAATAGTCTTCAGGTCAGAGAGCGGTGCTCGACCTTCCCACAGGAAGGAAAGGACCCAGAGGTCACTGTACTACTTTTCCAAATCAGCTATTTGACAAATATTTCCCGATGCTCTAACGACCTCTAATGAGGGAACCTTTCTTGTATCATTTTCTTGGCAGACCCCATATTTGGTCTGGTGCATCAGCAGCAATAATCATGGGTTATTGGAAACTTCAGATGTAATGTCTTATTTATGTAGGCCAAGACCATAAAATAGAAGGTGGCCTATGTACTCTGTGAGGGGAGTAGGAATTCAGAAGGTCAGCTCACTCATTCATTTGTGTACCTATTCTGCAGACTCCAAGTTCAAGGCTCACTGCTCCGGAGTCCTTGAGCTCATAGGGATTTCCCAGGTGTGTTTTTACACCTGGGAACCAGTTCCTGACCACACACTCCACGTATTAACAACAACGCAGTTCAGGAAAGCCTTTTCTGAAGGAGCAAGGGGTGGGCTGGTCTATGGAGACAGTCCAGACTGAGGAGGTTTGAGTACTTCACTTCGGAGGTGGGAAGGGACTTGGAGTCTCTCTGGGTTCTTTGGACGGGAGGGGTAGACCGTGCTCACGATTGGATGGAAGTGGTTTTGAGGAGCAGGTCCACTGCTGTATTGTACAGGGCCTTGGCTGTGCAAACTGGAGTTCAAGTTCTTGGCTCCCACTGGGCTGAGCTTTCTGGGATGGTAGCAAGGAATCTTAGGGAGAGCTTTGGAGGAGCCATGACCCTTGAGAACATGGAGAGATGGAGGCATTGCTGGGGTCTAGAAAGTGTGCCACCTTCCTCCACCTATTCCATCTCCCATCCTCAGTCCCCCCACCCCCCGACACACACTGTTAGCTCAGAGAACAATGGGAAATGTCTTCAAGTTTCTAGGAAGGACACGGTCTCTGTTTGAATCCTTGTCCTGGGCCAGGGAACTTGGCCTGAGATCTCCAAGCAAAGAGCTGATGCTTTCTTTCTACAGGAAACTTCAATTGCCTCCCCAGTTATCCTCCGTGTGGATCCCAAGGGCTATTACTTATACTGGACATATCAGAGTAAGGTAAGATTCTACCCAACATGGCCCTCAGCTCCCAGCTGAACCAATGAACTCTGCTAGACCCCTGGTGGCATAGGAAGGAGGCCTGGATGGACTGGCGTGGGAGAAAGGCTCCTGGGGCTCTCTCATGGACAGGGGAGGGAAGCTGCAGTCACCTGACTCCGTGATTGCCTGGGACCTTAGTCCTGAGTTAGTATACTAGCCTTGGAGAGAGTGGGGAAAGACTGGTTGCTGAGCTGGAAGACAATGATGTATGGGTGACTCCAGGTCACATCAGAGCCCAACACTCAGAGGACAGGCTTAGCGGCCAGACAGAACAACAAAAGAAGGCCTGGTGATGGAAGATGGTGCAGGTTGCAGCTCTTATTCCAGAGAAGGAACCAGCCAAGGAGTAGAAGATCCCCACAAACAAGAGAGAAACAGATGAGCAGGAAGGGAGGGAAGGATCCAGATAGTCTCGAGGTGCCTTGGCATACAGAGAAGGCAGCAGCTAGGACTTGAAGGGGTGTGGAAGCGCTTGCCACTCCGTTCTTCATCTCTACTTGATTTTTGTGTCCCCACCCTGCTTCACTCCCACTGGGAACTGCTGCCAGGAGATGGAGTTTCTGGATATCACAAGCATCCGAGACACTCGCTTTGGCAAGTTTGCCAAGATACCCAAGGTAAATGGGCCCAGAAGCGGCTACCAGTTGCACAGAGCAAAGAATCAGACTCTACTGGGGGTGGAGCGCCCATCTGTGGGACCAGGTGACTGGGTCCTGGGCTTCTGGGCAGCAGGGATTCTAGCTCAGGCCAAGGAAGAATGCTGTGGTGGCTGCTGCTCAGCTTGCCTGGAGACTGAGCTTGAGAAGTGAGACAAGATGGCAGGAATGGAGGAGGAGCCAGTCCCTGTCCCTAAGTATGCCAGGCTGTCTGGGAAGTGTTTCTTCTACTTGTTGCTGCTTGGTAACTGCTTTGCTTACATTTTCCTAAAGCTGGTAAGAAGACTGAAGCGACTAACAGTGCGAAGCAGGATTTCCTGAGTTAGGGAGCTAAGAATCTTTCCTCAAACAAAATTTCCAGAATTCCCAGGTCCCACTGTCTTAGCCAGTCTCTTCCTATGGGCCTCCCCTTCCCATGCCAAGTGCTGGAGCCAGGGTCAGGGGGATACTGAGGCCTATGGTTCCCAGTTCCTAGGTTCCATGGCCATTCTGTCCTAATGGCCTGCAATTCAAGTAGCTGATGAAGAGATAAAGCAAAAGACATGTTGGGCAAGACTGAGAGCTTACCTATGACCCTCACTGTGTATTTGCTTTCCTCAGAGCCAGAAACTCCGGGAGGTCTTCAACATGGATTTTCCAGATAACCACTTCCTGCTGAAAGCGCTCACAGTAGTGTCGGGCCCTGACATGGTGGACCTCACCTTCCACAACTTTGTCTCTTACAAGGAGAACGTGGGCAAGGTGCACAGGCAACACATGGGTAGAGTGTTGGCACTCGGGACAGCCTGACCTTCCTGAGAGAGTCACAGGCCTGGGTCGAGAGACTCAGGGGCACCTGTGCTCAGGAGTGTGACTTCTAGGCTCTGTGTTCTGCAGGACTGGGCTGAGGATGTACTGACTCTCACCAAACATCCCATGACAGCTAACGCTCCCCGCAGCACATTCTTAGACAAAATGTAAGTACCTGCCTGAGCTCAAGGGGTTGGCTTGCCAGCCCCCAGCCTGATGGACTGCTGTCTCTTCCTCCAGTCTGGTAAAGCTTAAGATGCAGCTCAATCCTGAAGGAAAGATTCCCGTGAAGAAGTGAGTCTCTTGTGTTTCCCGCTAGCTGCCACCCAGCTCCCCAGGCCTTCCCTTCCTAGGCATGACTTCTCTGCTGCCTGGGACTTTTCTTTGCCCCCAGTTTTTTCCAGATGTTTCCTGCTGACCGCAAACGCGTAGAAGCTGCCCTCAGTGCATGTCACCTTGCAAAAGGAAAAGTGAGTAGTTCTCCACCCCCAGTCAACTCTCCTAATTCTTGCTCCCACCAGAAAAGAACAACAACAAAACATGGGCAGGCATAGTGATGGATAGGGAGAGCAGAAATGGCATCACTATCCTGTCAACAGCTCCCATGGCATCACTAGCGTGTCAGTCAATAGCTCCCAAAGTTAACCCAGAACCTCTGGTTGCTGACACACTAGGCATAAAGGTGGGAGGTGGGCAAGTGGGTGCAGTGCTGGGTTCAGGGCCGGAAGGCCTGCCTCCAAGAGTGCTAGAGGCAGTGCTGGGGACAACAGCAGACAGGGCAAGCCTTCTAGCCTTGGAATGGGAGGTGGATGTTCTTATTGTCGGGGAAGCAAGATGGGGTCAAGAGGGACAGGAGACAGGCCATGGGATCTGACAGTTCCAGGAAGGGACCAGCTCTGCAGGGCGCTGGGGGAGAGGAGCAGGGCCAAGGGAGGAAGCTGCCAGGGCACAGACTTCAGCTCAATTCAAAAACACATTTTCTACCTCTTTTTAATTAAGCAATTAATTTTTAATTACAAGTCAGAAGCAGGGTCACCCCATGAGATGTCTTATGTTATTACCAAAAACAGAGCTCTCTGGGTAGATGCGGCCCATGGCCAAGGTTCAAACCTGTCTCTGGGAGTAGTGTTAGTCCTCAAGTCCTTGTCCACCTTGGCCAGTGCCCTTGTGTAATTACAACCCTCACCCTGTGAAACATTTCTCCCAGTAAGAATTTAGGACAGTAGAAACGAATGAAACCGATACTCTAAGCATCTATCCTTATGAGCCATACAAGAAATACTCCCTTAGAGGCCCAGCTTCTACAGCACTGGTGACCCCACAGGTGGCCAGCACCCTGGAGGCAAGGCTGAGGCAGAGAAGGTGGGCTGGACTCCTGAGGTCATCCTTACAGTTTTTACCGCTTGCCTGCATCTAGTAACACACACATACACACCTTCTTTCCTGAGCTCCCACCCCTAGCTGTGTCCTTATTGGTCTGTTTCCTGTGTGTCCCAATAGAGGCCACTGACAGCTTCGGAGGCAGAGCTGGGCACGGAGACCCTAACCTCCCGGTCAAGGCTCATGTTGATTTTCCAGTGCGGTCCTGAACGGCACTTAACGTTTGTTTTGTTTTCTGGAGAAACACAATGGAAAGCACAGGGTCCGTGTGCACTATCTGCGCCTGCTTCCCTTTTTATTTCTATAGATTCTCCGTCTCTGGATATTTTATGCCAAGGGACTCATTCAATCTGTGGTCCTTGATTGGCCTTTATCCACTCTGCACAGTGTTTTTAAGATCTGTCTGCACGGTAGCATCAGCGCTTCATTTTTTTTTTATATATTGCAGTGTCATATTCCATGTTGACAGAGGCTTGGTTTCCCTCCATTTTTGGGCTATTATGAATAATGCCTCTATATGCAGTTTGTCATGATTTTGCTTTCAGCCTTCTTGGATGCACACATTCAGGTGAAAATGTTCAGTTATAGGGTGACTCTATTTACTATTTTAAGGAACTGAAAAACTTATCTAGAGTGGCTGCACCACTTTACTTTCCTGCCAGAGTTGCATAGGGATTTCAATCTCCCCATAGCCCACCAACATGGCTACTGTCTGCCTTTTGTTTATACCATCCTAATGGGAAAGAAATGGTATCTCATTGTGATTTTAATTTGTATTTACTTGATAATCAGCGATGTGTGAACATCTTTTAATGTACTTTTTGATTGTTTCCACATCTCCTTTGCAGACACATCATTTAAAATTTGTTGTCTATCTGCTAATTTAAATTTTTGTACACAAGGGTGTTTATGGCGTATGTATGTGTGTGTGCGTGAGTTTGTACATGTGTGGAAGTAGAGGTTGAGGTTGATGTCAGGTGTCCTCGATCATATATGTCTGTGTGAGGATATGTGCCCGAGAGTGCAGTTGCCCTCAGAGGTCAGAGGCACGAGATCCCCCTAGAGCTGCAATTTCAGGCAGCTGGGAGCCATCTGATGTGGGTGCCTGGAATCGAACTCAGGTCCTCTGGAAGATCGATATTGGCTCTTAACCACTGAGCTGTCTCTCTAACTTCCATCTTAATTTTTGAAGGGCATTCATTGGCCCTGGAACTTATGTTTGACTGGCTGGCAATGAGCTGAAGGGATCTGCCCATTCTCAACCCACACAGCACTGAGACCAGTGTTTATGTGCTGCTGGGCATCTGAGTCAGGCCCTCATGCTTGCTCAGCAGGTACTTCAACAGTCAAGCCATCCCCTCATCCTTCGGGTTATCCTTTCGTTGTTGAATTATCACTTAACAAACAATTGATTTGTAAATATTTTATCTCACTCTGTGGATTATCTGTCCTTCTCTCTTTTCCTCCCAATCTCCCTCCCTTCTTTCCTTTCTTAGCTCAGGCTAGCCTTCAGTTTCTTGATGATATCCTTATAAGCGTACATGTTTCAAATTTTGATAAAGTCGATTTTTATCACTGTGTGTGTGTCTCTTTTGGTTTTCCCAATTACTTGTGTTTTGTTTGTTTGTGTGTGTATGGTTTATGTGTGTGTTGTGTGTGTGTGTTGTGTGTGTATGTGTGTGGTGTGTGTGCATTTGTGTGTATGCATATGTGTGTATGTATATGTGTGGTGTGTATGTGTGTGGGTGGTGTGTATGTGTGTGGGTGGTGTGTATGTATATGTGTATGTGTGTGGTGTGTGTTTATGTATATGTGTGTATATGTATGTATGTGTGGTGTGTGTGTATGTGCAGTGTGTGCTGGGTCTCATGCATATTAGGCAAATACTCTACTACTGTTGAATTGTTTTATTTCTCCCTCCAGCTCTGTCAGGTTTTTCTTCTCATACTTCAGGGCTCTACTATCAGGTGCATATTTGTTTATGCTCAAACAGTTTCTTCAGATAATTTGTCCTTCACTTAAGAAGGGAAAAAAGAAAGAAAGCCTGTTACTCGGACAGGAAAGCTGCATCCTTTGCTTAGGACATTTTATCCTCTTTAAATTCACACTTAGTTCCAATCCTGTTCCAGCTAGCCACTATCCAAAATCATTGTCAAAGCAAGCCAGCTAGCTGGTACTACCACCAGACGGCAAGTCCCTTGAGATGTGTGTGCTCTTGCGATTGCTGCCTGTGTACCTTGGGGACTCTCTCTGATCAGGTCACCTTTCTCAGAGCTGGGGGTAGGTTGTGGTGAGTCTTAGCTCTGAGCAGCTGAGATAAAGGATAACAAGGTGATGGTTCTTGCAGAATGATGCTATCAATCCTGAGGACTTCCCAGAGTCTGTATACAAGAGCTTCCTCATGAGTCTCTGTCCTCGGCCAGAAATTGACGAGATCTTCACTTCTTAGTGAGTTCCTTGGGCTGGGCTTGGAGTGGTGTTAAGGAAGGCAGCTCCTCCCTTCCAAGAGAAGAACCTCTAGGTCCAAAGACTACATCTGTGCCCCTCTCCCGGCCTGCAGCCATGCAAAAGCTAAACCCTACATGACCAAGGAGCACCTGACCAAATTCATCAATCAGAAGCAGCGAGACTCTCGTCTCAACTCCTTGCTGTTCCCACTGGCCCGGCCTGAGCAGGTGCAGGCTCTCATTGACAAGTATGAACCCAGCGGCATCAATGTGCAGAGGGGTGAGGACTGAGGAACCCCTACTTCCTGTAGTCTTGTTCAGCCCTGGGAGCTGAGCTGCAGCGGTGACTGCTTGCTGTCCACTGTCTCACAGGTCAGCTGTCACCAGAGGGCATGGTTTGGTTTCTCTGTGGACCAGAGAACAGTATGCTGGACCACAATGCACTGCTGCTCCACCAGGACATGACACAGCCCCTGAATCACTACTTCATCAACTCCTCCCACAACACCTATCTGACAGGTGGGTCCTAGGCTCTGGATTCTCCACAGATGCTGCTCCACTGCTGCTTGCCCCGCTCACTCACAGGTCAGAATGTGAGGTTGTGAGGGGACTGGCCTGGCTGGGAGTGACATCCTTGCCCCTTCTCTCTGCCGGCTCAGCTGGCCAGTTTTCAGGCCTTTCCTCGGCTGAGATGTACCGCCAGGTGCTGCTGTCTGGCTGCCGCTGTGTAGAATTAGACTGTTGGAAGGGAAAGCCCCCCGATGAGGAGCCCATCATCACCCATGGCTTCACCATGACCACAGATATCTTGTTCAAGGTGGGTCTTGGGATATGGAGACTGACTGCAGTGAAAGGGGCTGAGGAGAAGCTTCTGAAGTTGGGGGAGTGAAGCTGAAGGCAGGGACTCGCTGAAAGGCCTCAAGCTGCTTCGAGGCTACAGTGGCTACCTAGTTTCATACCTAGTTTCATACTGAGAGAGGCACTATGGGGAGGGGCCCCACAGGAAGGGGATACCCTCTTTACAGCGTTCCTTTCCCCTCCAGGAAGCAATCGAGGCCATCGCAGAAAGTGCCTTTAAGACCTCCCCATATCCTGTCATCTTGTCATTTGAAAACCATGTGGACTCGTGCGTACCCAGGCCTAGTCAGCCTCATTCTCTACCTGCGCCGCAGCCTCTTGCCTGAACCCCATCCACACCGACCTGGGCTCTAGTCCTTCACTGAGAGTTTTGGTCTCAATACAGTCTCCTTAGACTTCAGCTTCTCCTTCCTGTGTTCCTCCCTCCCCTGCTTCCTGGGCCCCTGATCTGAGTTGTCAGGGCACAAACCATGGGCAAGAGAATTGGTGCTAAGCAACTAACCCCTTCCTTTACTTTTGCTCACTGCTGTCAGACCCCGCCAACAGGCTAAGATGGCAGAGTACTGCAGGACCATGTTTGGAGACACCCTACTCACAGAACCCCTGGAAAAATTTCCTGTGAGTGCAGTCTTACAGTGGGGGTGGGAGGGGAGATCTAAACCTGGGGAAAAGTGGAACTGGGTCAGGAGGGGAGAGACACTTGAGTTTCTTTGGTTGGATTGTGAGTCTGGGCTCTGTCACCTACCATGTGTCAGAGAGTATGCTAGAATTAAGGGTCTCCTAGTGCTGGCATTTATCAAGAAGTGCCCGAGGCAGGAAAATCTCAAGTTTCATGCTGTCCAGGGTTGCATAGTGAGACCCTACCTAAAACAAACAAACAAATAAAAAGACAAAATAAAACAAAGCCAAACTCCCCAGTCACTGTCCCAGGTTTCTGACCCTCTTTCATGAGGACATGGACAAGCATCCAGGCCAACTACAGCCAGCGGTTGCTATGGGAAACAGTGCTGGGGAGTTAGGGGATCAGGGGAGACTTCCTGAAGGGATGTGATGGTTAAGGTGAAATCTGGAAGCTGACAAAGACTCAGTGAGCTTGAGGAAAGCACATTCAGCCAGAAGGAATGGGTAAAAGCGACATTACTGCCAAGGAACAGGTCATTTTGGTCAAGTGGGAATTCAGGACCCGAGAATGGTGGGAAGTGAAGCAACAGACACAGGTCCGTACCAGAGGGACACAGTTTGGAGTAGCGAGCACACACCACAAAAGAGGCAATGGTGCCCACCCTTTCCCCTTCCACAGCTGAAACCTGGCATCCCTCTGCCCAGCCCTGAGGACCTCCGGGGCAAGATTCTCATTAAGAATAAGAAGAACCAGTTTTCTGGTCCAGCATCCCCCAGCTGCTCTGATGAGCAAAAGCCTAGTGGGGAGGTTGAGGGCAGCAGCCCGTCTAGTGTCCCCATAGAGGAGGACACAGGTGAGTGAGTTGTAAGGATGGGGTAGGGTTTGGGGAGAGTCAGCTCTAACAAAGCTGTGTGTGGCAGTGTGGACTGGTGAGGACCGGACTGAGGCAGAGGAGGAGGTGGACGAGGAGGAAGAGGAAGAATCAGGAAGCCTGGATGAAGAAGAGATAAAGAAGATGCAGTCAGATGAGGTGTGTGGGGACAGTCCCTCTGCCGTCTCCACTGTGATGCTCTCAGGTGGACATGGACTGCAGCCTGGGCTCCACCATTCAGAGTCATGCCCCCACTTGATCTCCAGGGCACAGCAGGCTTGGAGGTGACAGCTTATGAGGAAATGTCCAGCCTTGTCAATTACATCCAGCCCACCAAGTTCATCTCCTTTGAGTTCTCTTCACGTACGTATGTTAGTACAGAAAAATGGGGGAGAGAAGGGAGGCTGGGATCAGGTGAGGGCTGCCCTCATCCAAGAGTGGCCTGGTAAGTGGGACAAAAGGAAGGGGGACCTGCCCCTCCTTGCACTAAGGTCCTTGTCTATAAATACTCAGTGGAGGAGTCAGACAAAGGGCTTGTTTAAGTGGCAATGGCTCCCAGCATCGGACTAAAGAACTTGGCAGCAGATGGAATGTTCTGGAGTGTGTCAGTGACAGGCAGGTCATTATGACAGGCCACCTCAGCCAGGCCTGTCTGGGGCTTCTGGAGTTTTCTAAAGTTTTGCAGTTCCCAGGCCTAAATTATACCAAATGCTGCCCCAAGTACTGGAGGTTGAGTTCCTGGGAGAGCATGCCTTTAATCCTAGTACTGGGGAGACAGAGGCAGGTGGATCTCTGAATTAGAAACTACATACATTCAGAACAGCTGGGACTCTACATAGAGAAGCCCTATTGAGAGAGAGAGAGAGAGAGAGAGAGAGAGAGAGAGAGAGAGAGAGAGAGAGAGAGAGAGAGAGAGAGGAGACTTCCCAGGAGGGGGTGGAAGGCAGAAAAATCTTCAGATGTTCACTTACCCCATTGGATCCTTCCTCTTTTGTGCATTTACCTGCTATTTGCCCAGATCTTTCCAGGATGCACTCTCTGTGTGTCTCCCTAGCATGAGCACTTTTCTGAACACTCTTGTGCGGTGTAATCTCCGATACTACTCCCCATACCTGACCTCACAACCTGTTCCGTTACCTGGGTACACCCCCAATGTGCTTTGGAGGACATGGGGTCCTGACTGCCCTCGGCATGCTGCTCTTCCCCTGTGCTTTGGAGGACATGGGGTCCCGACTGCCCTCGGCATACTGCTCTCCTCTGTGCTTCGGAGGACATGGGGTCCCGACTGCCCTTGGCATGTTTTTCTTCCTCTGTGCATGTGTTAATTGCCTGCACATTTCACTCCCTGTAAAGTCACTGCCTGGGTATCCTTGAGACTTCATCAACCAAAGTCCCCTCCCTGGGATCTTGCTGGAAGGCCTGGGGTCCTTCCGGTGAAAATGGCCTTGGCCTGCACATATATCTAGGGTCAGTCAATAACAAACAACATGTAAGCTTTGTGTGTTCCATGAACTCATCCAGCTACATGCCCCAGCCATTCTTTCACTAGGTGTGTGTAGCACATGTTCCTGGTACCCTGGACTCAGCATCAATTGTCTGCCACACCCTCCATGGGCTATAGCCCTCACTCTTTAGGACCATAGTTTAGGTTTCCTCCCTCTGCGTAGGACCACTGTGTAGTCCCCTTTACCCGATGCCTTTATCCCCACACACACCTCATCCCCTTTACCCTGGTACCTTTATTCCCACATGTTCCTCTCAAACCTGAGATCACAACAGAATCCTGGGTTGGGAGCATTGATCTATGGAGTGCTACAAAAGAGGTCAGGGCTGAGAGAGGAGAGAGAGACAGAGAGAGAGAGAGAGAGAGAGAGAGAGAGAGAGAGAGAACAGCCTAATGTGGACCTCCCCTCCCTTCTTCCCTGGAATAGAGAAGAACAGAAGTTATGTCATCTCTTCCTTCACGGAGCTCAAGGCCTATGAGCTGCTCTCTAAGGCCTCGATGCAGTTTGTGGAGTATCCTTGAGGCTTCACCAGCCGAGGTCCCTGGTGGGATGGGGCTTGTGGGGAGGGCCTGGGGTCCTGCTTGTGCAAGTGGCCTTGGCCAGATCCTATATTCAACAACAGCTACAATAAACGCCAGATGAGCCGAGTGTACCCCAAGGGCACACGCATGGACTCTTCCAACTACATGCCCCAGATGTTCTGGAATGCTGGGTGCCAGATGGTTGCCCTCAATTTCCAAACAATGGGTAAGAGCACTCCTAGACTCAGAACCCTCCCCAGCCCTGCCTATCCCATCTTTATCCCTTCCCTGGGGGATCTTTGCCGCATACTACATACCAGGTATGGTGTTTGGGTAGGCTCTGGGAGCTTGCGGTGGTATGTGAGCACTTTGGGGAGGGAAGCATTCCCTCATGTCTGTTCA
Source organism: Dicrostonyx torquatus (assembly GCA_028555095.1). Taxonomy (NCBI): domain Eukaryota; kingdom Metazoa; phylum Chordata; class Mammalia; order Rodentia; family Cricetidae; genus Dicrostonyx; species Dicrostonyx torquatus. Next base: position 6,698,731 of record JAQHUG010000101.1, on the reverse strand, counting down.
GCTGTTCAACTATCAGAACAAACATAAGACACCAATTTGGCATGGGTTCTAGCTGCTCTGTTTGGCTGTGTTTTTGGAAACACCTGTGCCAGCTATCCCAGGTCCACTGTGAGTTTGTAGCCCAGTCATGCCATTGCTCCTTGCTGACTCTAGGCTGAGGACTCCCTTCCTGAGAGGCTAGATACCCCCAAGGACCTGGGATGGGACATGAGAAACTCTCACCCCCGTGATCTACCCAAATGTCCTCGTTCCCAAGGCAAGAAAGGCTTGAAAGTATTGGAAAGAGACAGAGTGGATTCAGGCTCCACAATCCTCACTGCGCCCTCTCATACCCCCAGACCTGCCAATGCAGCAGAACATGGCACTGTTTGAGTTCAACGGGCAGAGTGGATACCTCCTAAAGCATGAGTTCATGCGCAGGCTGGACAAGCAGTTCAACCCCTTCTCAGTGGACCGCATTGATGTGGTGGTAGCCACCACCCTTTCTATTACGGCAAGGCCCAGGGCTGACAAGAGACTGGGAGGGCTGGGCTCTTGAGAAGTAAAGCCTAGAAGCCCAACCCTCTGCCCCAACCCCCTTCCCTGATATCCTGAAGACTTCAGCCCCAGCCAGTTCGTGCAGTAGCAAGTTGCCTTGGAAACTGCCTCCTCCTCAACACTGGAGTCTGCCTCTTGGTCCCCATGGAAACCAAGGGAAGGGCTGAGGCTCCAATGGGGGAGGGGAGAGGGACTGGTTCATGTTGGGCAGCAGGAGCCCAGGCTCCAAAGAGGGGGGGGGATGTTCGTTGTTCCCTTCTTGTCTGAGGTGACCCACCTCTCCCCTGAGTGCCAGAAGCACCCAGGTCCTTAAATCTTGGCTTTCAATCTTGAGTCACACAGCTTCTATTTGATGGCCAGGGCTGAAAGGGGATTTTCTTAATACCCATGATAGGTACTTAGCCCTACGGAGACAAAGGTCTACCTTTGTCTTAGTAACCAACCTAAGTGGGGTATCTAATGCTGGCCTCCCCTGGGTCCTCACCCTTAGGTGATCTCTGGGCAGTTCCTGTCAGAGCGCAGTGTTCGTACCTATGTGGAAGTGGAAATATTTGGCCTCCCAGGGGACCCCAAGAGACGCTATCGCACCAAGCTGTCACCTACTACTAACTCCATCAATCCTGTCTGGAAAGAGGAGCCCTTTGTCTTTGAGAAGGTGCTGGGGATGGGGTTGGCATTAGAGCTTGTCCTTAGTTCTTGGCCTTTGCTTACAGATAAGAGGAAACAATGGGAGAGGGGCTCCTGACCCTCCATTTCCTCTCTCTGCCCCTCCTCTATGGCCTTCTGACTTTCAGATGTCCCAAACTCAAGTTCATTAGGTGTGTGTGTGTGTGTGTGTGTGTGTCGCACATGCAGGGAGAGTGTGTACTCATTAGGATTAGGGATGGAAACGTGAACTCCCTGCCCAGGGTAAGGGGATGGTGAGGTTCTTTTGTCCGCTTGGACACTGGTTGGCAAAGCTGCCAAGGGCTATTTGCATGGGGCTCACTGTCCTGGGCTGCATATCGAGCCCTTTTCCCTGTGTGAGCCTGGCACAAACTGTAAGATGCCTATATGTGCCATAGGGCATGGCTTCTGCCTAATCCTCACCATTCTGGGAAGACTGCCAGGTTCTCACCCTGGCACAGAGACTTCTGGAGACAGCGGCGTAGGGAAGCTAGGCTCCCCCAAGTCCACTCCTCAGCCTCTCCTGTCATAAATTTTCTCTAGATCTTGCTGCCTGAACTGGCCTCCCTCAGGATAGCTGTGATGGAAGAAGGGAACAGATTTCTTGGACACCGAATCATCCCCATCAATGCCTTGCGTTCTGGTAAAGGAATGGACCTCTTAACGACTTGCAGAGACTCTGAGACAAGACCAGTATCCCATTTAGAGGTGGGGGGGGCTCAGACAGGGTCTCTGTGGCCTCACCATCTTGTCGAAGGAGTGGGACAGGAATGCTTTCTCCAGGAACCTGACCCGTGGGAACTCTGCCCACCTAACAGAATGCCCAAGCGTTTTTGGAGCCACTGTTACAGATTCCTGAGCAGCTGGCATCTACGGGCACTTAGAATGTGTGAGAGGAGCTGAGGAGGTGGCTCAGCGGGTAAAGGCACTTGCTGCTAAGCCTAATGATCTGAGTTTGACCCTGGGCCCCACACCGTGAAAGGAGAGAGCCAGTTCCCACAAGCTGTCCTCTGACCTCTGCACGCACATGTGCTTGCATGCACACACATAGTAAATACATTAATAAAAATGTGTGAGGAGCTTACAACACATTCTCATAATAAACACACGAGACAGATGGATGAGAACCCGGAGAGTTAGCCTAACCTTCCCAAAGTCACACAGTAGGGAAGCATCGCCTTAGGCTTAGGACCCTGGTGTTTGACTCTAAAGCCAGACGTCCTAACTGCTGTTTGTGTGCAGTCCTGGGCAGACTTACTGCTGCCATCCCCCTCGTCCTGTTCAATAGGATACCATCACTTGTGCCTGCGCAGCGAGAGCAACATGCCTCTTACCATGCCTGCCCTCTTTGTCTTCCTGGAGATGAAGGATTATGTGCCCGACACGTGGGCAGGTAGGGGACCTGTGGCGTGCCAGGGGCCCCCACACCGTCCATTCCCTCTCCCTTCTTTAAGCCAGTATCTCAAGGGGAACAAGAAAGGGTGGTAGGTAGATCTTTCCATTTCCAGCTTCATATGTACCAGGCTGGTCGTGTCCTGTGCTTCCCAGATCTTACTGTGGCTCTTGCCAACCCCATCAAGTACTTCAATGCCCATGATAAGAAGTCTATGAAGCTCAAGGAGGTGACAGGAAGTCTGCCTGAGGTCTGTGTTACCTAGACTACTGCCAAAAGCCTCCACGGAGCTGTGGGATAAGTGGGGAGGGGCATCGTCCCCTGCTCAGGGAAAGGGGGGTTAGAGCTGTCTTTCTAACAGGCTGTCTGTCCTCCCACGAAAGCCTTCCATTAGCTGAGGGATGCGTGGGGAGGGGCAGCGTCCCCTGCTCAGGGAGAGGGGTGTTAGAGTCGCCTTTCTGACAGTCTGTCTTCACCCAGAAGCCCTTCTCATCCGTGATTCCTGTTGCCAGACAGTCCAATGGGGCTTCAGTCCCTGCCGGCAACGGCAACGGGTCGACAGGTAGGTAGTTCCGGGTCCACCAGCCTGGTGTATCGCTCTCCACCTCTCCCACCGCACTCATAGTCCCCCAGGGACTAACATTTTCATCTGGGGAGGGAAGATCCAGGTCTGGAGCCTCAGCACTAGAAAGTGGTAGTTGCAGAGGGCGCAAACTGCAACCCTGCAGGAACCAAACTGAGGTGCCTTGTCCAAGGCACCTGACAGTCCGGTCCTGCGCTCTTACAGCACCTGGGGCCAAGGCCAAGGAGGAAGCTACCAAAGAAGTGGCAGGTAAGGCCGGCTGAGCTCTGTGATCTTGGAATAGGATCTGGGAGGTGGGCCTGGAACTTTGAGGGTGGGGCAGCAGGGCAGGGAGGAAGCTCTGGGCAGTTTGACGCCATAGCCAAGTACTCTTCAGAGCCACAGACGGCTAGCTTGGAAGAGCTGCAGGAACTAAAGGGCGTGGTGAAGTTGCAGCGGAGACATGAGAAGGAGCTTCGAGAGTTGGAGCGGCGTGGAGCCCGGCGCTGGGAGGAGCTGCTGCAGCGTGGCACCGCACAGCTGGCAGAACTCGGTGCTCCAGGAGCTGCTTACAAGATCCGCCCGGGCAAGGGTTCCCGCAAGAAGAGGTAAAGGAGTCAACGGTGTTCTGCCCTTCCCCCCAGAGTATTGGCGCCTGGCTCAAAGCCTGTTTTCACGTGGTTTTCACAGGATTCTGCCTTGTGAGGAGACTGTCGTGGTGTCGCCTAGCGAGCTTCCCGAGGGTGCGGACCTGCGCGTGCAGGAACTGAAGGACAGGTTGGAGCAGGAGCTGCAGCAGCAGGGCGAGGAGCAATACCGCTCTGTCCTCAAGCGCAAGGAGCAGCACGTGACCGAGGTGTGGGACTTCGCAGCGGCAGAAGGAACCGACCCCACCCCTTCTGCACAGCCAAAGGCTTCTCACTAAGCCCATCCTTTCTCCTTCGCAGCAAATCGCCAAGATGATGGAGCTGGCCAGAGAGAAACAGGCTGCTGAACTCAAGACCTTCAAGGAGACCTCAGAAATGTGAGACCGCCTCCAATGTCTGCCTGTTCCTCCCTCCTGGCAAAGGCTGCAGCTCACAGAATATCTCCTTCTCTCTGTCTCCCTGCAGTGATACCAAAGAGATGAAGAAAAGACTGGAGGCCAAGAGGCTGGAACGGATCCAAGCCATGACCAAAGTCACCACAGACAAGGCGGCCCAAGAGAGGTAAAGCCTGAAGGAGAGGCCCGGCTGATCAGGTCCTACTCCACCTGGAAGTACTACCCCTACAAAGGATCCTAACTTGCTTCCCACAGATCTGCCTCTCTCTTGGCCTTAACAAGCTGGTCGGTCCCCCGCTGTATCTCTGAGAGTCTCCCTTGAGCAAAACACAGATGCCAATGCTGCTTAAGCAGAGAGAGCAATGGAAGGGAAACCATGTGCAAAGCGGGGAGATGACACCTGGGGACAGCAGCCTGTCCACTTAGGTGTCTGTGCTCCCCACCTGTGCGCACTCTGGAGGCCTTTAAGTCAGTGTGTTTTAGGGAGGAAGTACGTAGGCCCCTGGGCTCCCAGTACCACCCCCTCCATCTTCCATGCTGGTCTCTCTGCTTGTTGCTGCTTCAAGGATTGAGTTCTTAGTTGTTGAACCCTTAGGACCCTGCCCCCCCCAGGAGGGTCCCTTTATAAAACCCCAATTATATCAACAGGCTCAAGAGAGAGATTAACAGCTCTCACATCCAGGAAGTGGTACAGGCGATCAAGCAGGTATGCAGGGCTGTATCCTTCCCAAATACTCTCTGCATAGGTGTGTGGGGGGGTATGTTGGTGTCCTTCCTTGGAACCCTTATGGCTTGTTGTCCAGAAGCGTCCATGCAGCTAGGAATGGGAGGAAGTCCTCTGAGGTCCTGGCCTGTATATACAGGCTGGGGTGCCAGTCTGAAGGGAACTGTTTGGAAAACATGAGTTAGCCAGTCATGGAAGAGTGGGATTGGATGGGGTGGGTGAGGAAGGCTTCCTGAGGTGCTGTGGAATGGAAAGAGGAAGAACAGCTCTGTTAGAAGGAACCTAATGCTCCTTCCCTGGGAATCGCTGACCACAGGAACAGGCCTTGCACCTCTCATGGCCTGACCTTGTGTCCCGCACGATGTATGCCAAGTGCCTCCTGTGATTGTCGCATGTAATCCTTCACACTCCCTGGAGCCAAGTGCTATTACCTCATTTTACATATTGGGAAAAAAACCTGCCTAGAGGTTAAGGAATTTGTCCTGATTCTCACTGCTGACTACCTGAGATTAGAGTTGGCTTCCAACCTAACCTTTCATCCCTACCCAGATGACAGAGACCCTGGAGCGGCACCAGGAGAAGCTGGAAGGGAAGCAGACGGCCTGCCTGGAGCAGATCCGGGAGCTGGAAAAGCAGGTGAGATGGATCTCTGTCCTGGCCCCAGTGGAGCCAAATGAGCTCTAGGGTAGGATGGGACCCAACCCCAGTGGCTCTGGGCAAGATGTTAGGGAAGGGGACCACCACAAATGACCAGTGGATCACAGGCAGGTTCTCATGGTGTCCTGAGGCCCTTTCAAATGAGACATCTCTATAGGTTTCTTTGCTTGATCTTTCTCCTGGGAGGTTCTCTGATGGGCTTCACTACTCCCATCTACTCTAGTCTCTTGGGAGCTCTGAGTAGACCAGGCATCTTAGTATTCCACAGGGTTGGGTGGCTGGGCAGGACCCCTTCCTGACCCAGGTAGTGGCCCCTATTGTTTCTTCAGTTCCAGGAGAAGGCGCTGGCTGAGTACGAGGCCAGGATAAAGGGCCTGGAGACTGAAGTAAAGGAATCAGTGAGGGCCTGCTTCAAGGTCTGCTTCCCCTCTGAAACAGAGGACAAGCCTGAGAGGGCCTGTGAGGCCTCCAAGGAGTTGTGTTCACAGGAACCACTCACGAACAAAGCAGACACCCAGGAGAGCCGCCTCTGATGCCACCAATCGCTCAGACATTTTAGCAAGGATATCCACACGCTTCTCTGAAGAAAAGGACCCTAATTAATACTCAGGAGCCGTGGGAGCCTGTGGCTCCCTTGGATGCTGCATTCACCTTTTCACTCAGATGAATGCAGGACAAAGAGCCCACTTGGAACCCACGTCTCTTTCTAAGTTGGCTTCTTCTTTCTGTCCATCCCACCCATAGTGCTATGTACTCTTTGAAGGCAGAGGAGCATGGACCAAGAGAGAAGAAATTGGGTTCTGGTTTCCCCTCTGCCTTTCCTAGTGTACAACCCATCACTCTCCACTTGGAGCTCCTCTTCCTTTCCTGGAGGCTTGGCTTTACTCACTAGAACCTTTACTCTTGGGCCTGTGGCTCCAGCAGAATCGAATCCAAGCCTCCTGTCTTGATGTAGCACCCTACACAGGATTCTAGGCCACATCTCAGTCCTGCCGTGAGTACAGAGTGTGGTCAACTCCTTAAGCCAGAGCCTGGCTCTGCCTCAAAGCTCTCTAGGGGTGGCTACTTCCAGGGTGGCAGCAAAAGTCCCTGCCCACACCTCCTGCCTCTGACAGGTGGCTACATGGAGAAGTCTCCTCAGCTGCTCAAACACTTGAGTGACGAAAGGAGACTATAGCATCTCGGGTGCTCTCTCTCCCACCTCTGATCCTGGGTCCACCCTTTTTTCTGGGTCTCCATCTGGCACTTCCCACCCCTATCAGGTGGATTGCTTGAGGAGTTCATCATCATTTCCTTTCCTAGATTTATGTAGTTTATTTATTTTTCTCCTTCCTCTGCCTACCAAAGAACCCTAACCTGAAACTTCCTGCCTTAGGTTGGCCTCTGTTCTCTTAGGAAAAGTCGGCAGGGGAGTAGAAGGCCTTTGAAATGAAGCTGCTTGAAAGGGAATGGGGGGGGGTCCCTTGGGAGCCTTCTAGGGCCCTGTAAAATGGCCTTGCCTCTGGCTTTAAACAGGAGTTGTTTCCCTATCTGCTGGCCCTGATGCCAGAACCATTGGAGGATGATGTCATTTCCCCCTTCCCTGCTCTCACACAGATGTGGCCCTTCCTTGTTTCTACTCTTAGGGTTGGAGCAGAAGACACCAGTACAAAAGTGCACCCCACCCTCTTGATAACCCCAAACCATTAGGTTGTCTGGGCCTCTTTAGGAAGAGTGAACACATGCTCACATGCTCGGGGACCTGCTGCTGCCACGGATGACTCTAGCTCTTGCTGAAGGCAGGGCTTGTGGGCCACCATTCACTACACCTACAGATCCATCCCAAATCCCAGATGGGACTGGTAGGGTGGGGCGATTCTGGGAAGAGGTTGTTTTCTTATCAGAGAGTCACAACAGATTCCATTAACTGTGAGCACCTGTGCCTTTGGAAAATGAACATGGACACCCTCCCCTGTCCCTCTCAGGGCCTGACCTCAGGGGTCCCTACCAGTCCCTGACTACAGGGCAAAATTAAAGCTTGTTCATTCATACAGCTAAAGCCTGGCATTTGTCAGCCAGCCTCCCTATCATTGCCACATTGGATACCACCAGGGTGGGGCATCTACACCCCAGAGCAATAATACCCTGACCTCAACCCATTGCCAGAAGTCTTATTTTTTCCCCTTTCCTCCGACCTCCTGGGGTTAGAACTCTGTGGGAGCAAGGATCCAGACTGAGGGGACCTCAGTGAGCCAGGTCCATGGGCATCCATCACAGCCAGCATAACCCACGGGGCAACAGCCACAGTCAATACCATGAAACCATAGGACAAGCAAAAATTGCCTTCAATTCTCTTGCCAGGCCAGGATTAAACTGAGCAGCCCAGGAGTGGGAAGGGGGTACATCCCTGCCTTCTGAAGCGTCCTCTGAATGACTTCTCAAGCAGTCTGGATACCCACTTGTCTGCTTTCAGTCTAAAGCCAAAAGGGCTGCTTTCGCTCGGGACAGTCTCTAGGACCTGGGGAGAAGTTATTCTCTGGCCATGGGGAACATGCAGAGGAAGAGTTGATGCTCTCCCTTGGGCACTGGGCACTGGGCAGGTGAAAGCCACCTGGGTTCCATCCCTGTTGTACCATAGGGCCAGGGCCAGGTCCCCTCTTCATCATGATTTCCATTTACCTTTTACATGGAGAAGGGTCCTCACCCCTTAGCAGTCCTATGGCTGACTCAGTACCAGATCCTCTGCTGACTCACCCCACCTCCTGCACCCCCCCCCAGCTCTCTGTAGCTCCCAGGCACGTGCCACTAGGCTCAACCCAGAAGAGCTAGCTAGTGCAATGTGACAGGGTGAGGGGGCTGGTGACACTTGAGAAGGAAAGGAGGGGGCGGGGAGGGGCAGTTACAGACAGACAGACTTGCAGACTGAGGCACCTCTGGGAGGAAGCCCTTTTGCCAGCCCGGGGCCTGCAGGAGAAGCTGGGCAGGTGGGAGGGGAGGAGTGTGAAGTGCCTGCCTGCCCCCTGCCAGCACCGCTCCTTCTCCTGTCAGCCTTCAGCTCCCTAAGCGACAGCTTCTAATTCCGGCTGTCGGTGCCTCTGTGCTCCAGTGAAGTCTCAGCTTTGTGGTGGCTGTTCTGTTCAGAACACAGTGAGCCTAGCAAGGGCTGTGGGGCCCGAGACCTGGGATCGCTGCTCTCTGGGAAGTCAGCACAGTCAGAGGCTCTGAGGGGACTAGATCAACTATCTCCCTGCTACCCCCCCTCAGCCCGCCACAGGCGACAGGGCTATAAACAAAGCTGAGTTAGTCCTTTGGGAGGTAAGACTTAGCCAACGCCCTCATCTGGGTTTTTGCTGCTTTTCTTCTCCTAGTGGTTCACAGCCTAACCTTTCTCCTGATCCCAGAGACAGACAGAAGGGAAGAAAGTGTTTTCTTCCATGACACAGACAGGGGAAACTAAGTCCGAAAGGGATAAAAAGCCTTTCTTCTGCTGGGTAAAGAGGGAGGATGTCCCTGTTCCCTTTCTGGCAGTGGAGAGCATCACCTGGTTGTAGGTGGGGCCGACTACCCTCTACTGACTTTGTGCTGAGCTGTGAATCTCCACTTCCTCTTACAGATGAGGATCTGCAGGCCTGGATCACACACTGCTAGTACATGACACAGGCTGAGACCTAGCTCTCCTGCCAAGAAATGCGTGGGGGCTCACTTCATAGGGTGTGCAGTTCGCACATGCTCCCCAAAGGGCAAAGGAGAGTATGAGTCCTTGCTCTACGATCTAGCCCATGGTGGGCATCCCTGGAGTTGGGAGCTCTGGAAAGCACAGGGGCTCCAGGGCCTTCTATTCTTTCTCCAGCAGCAAGAGCCCTCCTTAGAATCCTGTGCCTCAGAGTCTCCTACAAGGCATATTCCCGCCCTGCCCAAGCTGGGGACCCATCAATTCTTCACTGAGTCTCTTGTCCTTTACAACATAGGACCCCTGAACACAACCCTCAGCACTGTTCTCTGCGGTTGTCCCTGTCCAGTGCCCTTGTCTCTGTAACCCCTCTGTTTGGACTGTCTTCTTACTACTTAGTAACCCAACATCGCTTGTCCTTGAAGGACAAAAACACCTCAGTTGCTGTCTTCAGAAGACCCCGATCCCTCTCTTTCCCATCATCCTATCCTTCCACTGGCTGCTGAGTTTTGTATTTGGCACATGTAGTCAATCCTTGGGTGACACCCTCCCCTTGTCATATCCTGGGGTTTGTCTTCCTGACTGAGAATGTGAATCTCATTCATTCAGGATCCAGTTTGTGCATCTGTATTTCCTGTTGCTGGAAACACAATGATGGGCTCATGATGTTTATAAATTCAGTAGTTGATTCAGTAGTTCACTGTTTCTTTATTCTTCCTTTTTCTTTTTTTTTTTTTTCCAGATGGGGTCTCATGTAGCCAAGGATGATCTTGGACTTCTGCTCCTCCTGCCTCTCCCTCTCAAGTGCTGGGGTTATAGGTGCAGCGCCACACCTGGTTTCATGCAATGCTGGAAATCAAACCGATAAGTTTGTGTATATTGGACAAATACTCTACCAGCTGCAAAAATCCCTAGCCCTTCACTTACTCTACAATTAAATTCCATTCCAGCTATTCTCACGCCCTCTGGACCTGGGAAGTTATGAGGCACTCATTGTAACACATCTCATCTGAGTACTCCCCTCCCTCCGCCCCAAAGCCATGCAGCTGGTTCTCCAAAATAAGAGGCTATCCAGTGGCTTTATACATTTTCATGGAAAATGGATCTCAGGCTTACCCCTTTCTTTAGGGGTCAGGCCTAGAGTTCTGTGGCCTAGAGATGATTTTAGGCTCAAGAGAACCAGCCCTGTGGGGGAATTCCTGCTTTTGTCTTTTGCCCTTTCCTAGACCATAGCTTGTCCTGGAGGGGACTAGGAAGTAGTACCCAGATAGTCCTAATGCCTGCATACTCTCAGGTCCTTCCTAAGGCACCTGCCCTGGGTCACAGCGGCCAGTGTCTAGTCAGCCTGCTCCACAGAGACATAGAACTGGCATGCGGGAGCGCTGTCAGGTTTGGAGACGTCTGAGATTGGAGAACGCGCCCCCGCCCTGCTCTGAGTGAGCGTGTGCAGGAGGCACAATTGTGTGAGTGATTCGCTGCACTTTGGATGGCAGTTATCAGCCAAACTGAGTGCCCTAAGTCCGAAGCACAAATGCCTCGTGCCCAAAATTAGTCCTTTGTCTCTTGCCCCCCCCCAGTCAAGCTCTAGTATTGTCCAGTTCTATCCTCATGGGGGTCCCAATCCCTTTAACCTAGAACCGATGGCAGGAGCTCCCGCCAGTTTCTAAGCAGCCCAGGGTACCGACTCAGGCGGAGGCGGGGGGCGGGGAAAGAAGACTGCGATTTTAGGATTGGCCCCGCCGGGTGCATGTGGCCCCCGGCGAGCAGCCTCCGCCCCCGCCCCGCAACCGCCGCCGCATTCCCAGGGGAGCGCGGAGGAGGAGCCGCTCCCCAACTTCGTGGCCCACAAAGGGGTGGGGGTCAGGGGCGGTCTCTCTAGCCCTGTCCGTTTCTGTCCTGACGGCGGATCCCGCTTCCAGGGCAGCCATTGCCATGGAGACCCCCGAAGCTATAAAGCCAGGTATCTAGGCGTCGGGCATCTCACGAGCCTCTGAGCCCCCCAAGTATAAAAGCTAGCGTTCCGGCCCCCGCAAGAGGGGAGGAGGCGGGGAGAGGCTCCGAGAGCTTGAAGAGCGGCGCTCCCCGCCGAGGCTGGAGGCAAGCGCGCCAGGCGGGAGCTACCCGCTCAGCAGGGGAGCCGGGGCTGCCCGGGGTGCGGGTGAGTGGCGCTGCTCCAAGCCGCCACGAGGGACCGAGGAGCGTCGGACACGGGGAAAACGGACTCAGAGTTGAGGAGGTCGAGCTTGAGCGGGAGCCGGGAGTAGCAAACAGCCCACACCTCCAGGCGGGAGGCCCAGGGAGGAGCGTAAGACGAACCCGGAGCTGCGAGGCAGCGGGAGCATCAGGGAGACCGGAGAGGGAACCTCAGGACCCTCGGCTGTTGCCACCTACGCCCCGAAAGAGCGGTACGGGTGTCCGGGCCGGGGCCGGAGCCCCGTGGGGGTGAGGGAACAGGGGCGCCCCCGTGCGGAGCTGTCGAACTTCCCGGGCACGGTCGCCGGAGCCATGCTCAAGCCCAAGGATCTATGCCCCCGGGCGGGTACGCGCACCTTCCTTGAGGCCATGCAGGCGGGCAAAGTCCACTTGGCCCGTTTCGTGCTGGACGCGCTGGACCGTAGCATCATCGACTGCCGCGCGGAGCAGGGCCGTACGCCGCTCATGGTGGCGGTGGGGCTGCCGGACCCCGCCATGCGCTCGCGCTTCGTGCGCCTGCTGCTGGAGCAGGGTGCGGCCGTGAACCTGCGGGACGAGCGCGGCCGCACTGCACTCAGCCTGGCTTGCGAGCGAGGCCACCTGGACGCTGTGCAGCTGCTGGTGCAGTTCAGCGGCGATCCGGAGGCAGCGGACTCGGCGGGCAATAGCCCGGTGATGTGGGCGGCGGCGTGCGGCCACGGGGCGGTGCTGGAGTTCCTGGTGCGCTCTTTCCGCCGCCTGGGCTTGCGCCTTGACCGCACCAACCGTGCTGGCCTCACAGCGCTGCAGCTGGCCGCCTCCCGCGGTCACGGGACCTGTGTGCAAGCCCTCACTGGGCCTTGGGGTCGGGCAGCCGCAGCGGCAGCGGCCCGGGGCTCCAACTCCGACAGTCCCCCTGGCCGTCCTGCCCCGGCGCCCAGCCCAGAGCGTCGACGACCCAGCCCCCGTCGTCTACCGCGGCCCCTCTTGGCACGGTTTGCGCGAGCTGCCGGCGGCCACGGCCACGGCCACGGCCACGGAGGTGAGCTTGCCTCTGCAGGCAAGGGCTCTGGCCGACACAGGGCACAAGGCAGCGAGAGGCCAGAGCTGGGCCGGAGCATGAGCCTAGCGCTGGGTACCATGACGGAGGAGGAGACAGCACGCCTTAGGGCAGGAGCTCTGATGGCCCGACCAAACTCACCCCAGTCTTCGGGGAGTGGGCGGTGGCGCTCACAAGAGGTGCTGAAGGGAGCGCCCCCAACCTTAGTGCAAGCCCCTATCGGCCTTAGTCCTCATCCTGAGGGTGGCCCAGGCTCTGGCCGCTTGGGTTTGAGGCGACGTTCCACAGCCCCAGACATCCCCAGCCTTGTCGGGGAGGCTTCAGGGCCCGAGAGTGGCCCGGAATTAGAGACCAACGCTCAGTCTTTCTCAGTGCCTGGGCCAAAGCCTTGGCAGGCGGGCACAGAGGCTGTGGTATTGCAGGCTCAGCGGTAAGGGGCATGAAGGTTGAGCCCTGCAAAGTTCACCCTCTTGTCTCTGGTCACTGAGATGTCCCTTTCCTCCAAGTCTGTCCCTTTCTCTGCGATTTGCCCACCCCCAACTTTGTCCCCTCACTGCTAAAGGGAGACCTCCCCCAGTCCTCCACCAGATTTAAGACAGAGATCTCATCTTTTTGTGCTCTTTGGTATTTCCTGTGTAGAACTCTCAACCTTCCTACAGCCTGACTCTCTTGTCTGGGAAAAAAAGAGGCGCGCAAAAGGCTTATTCTGTAGGCTTCAGCTTTCTAGCCAGAAAAGTGGACCCCCGAGGCTCAGCCGCCTAGGTACTGCTTCGGGTCCTGTAAGATAACCTGCTTATTTCTAACTTTCCCTGTCACCTTGGTAGCCCGGCAGCAATAGAAGTGGCTTTGGAGAACAAAGGCCCAGCCAGAGGTGCCTACTGATGCTGACCATAATAGTTGGATAAACTTCACTGTAAGTGTTGGAGGAAGGAAGGATTGAAGTGGCCCCACTTTTTGAATCAAACGGCTGATTACGAAGGAATCCAGTGGTTAAGGTTTTCTGAGGTAGAAACTCCTCCTTCAAGGCAACGAGGATATTTGGGGGCTTTGTACCATGTTGTTCACCAGTTGTCTCTTCTGGGGAATAAGCTTTGACGGTCTTAGTCAGACCCAGGGTTCAACTTCATTTATATTATAGGGTCATTACTCCTCCAAGCCCCTGCTGACTCTTGGCTCCCGGGCCAGCTTGACCCCTCAGCATGATTGCATTCGAATTTCACTTTTGAGGTTCAATGCTTCACTCATCCTGGTCCAGCTTTACTTATATTTCCACTTAGTCCCAGAGGCCTGAAATGGAAAGGGCTTAGCGTCCCACCTCCTCCTCCCATCTCCCCTATTCTGCACGTGGGTGCTCCAGGAGGTTGGAACAGTTAGGAAGGATTTGCTTAATTGTATTTCTCCCAACCCTCAAAAGAACTCGTGTTTTGAGCCTTTGTGTGTGAGGCAGAAAGCAGCAGGTCTGATCCGAGGCTTAAGAATCTGACAATGTCTCTTTAAATAGCACCTCCGCGAGGGGGATAATTGACTGGAGTGTTTGCAACGTTAAGCGGCGGCGCGCGGGAGTCGGGAGCCCACACGAACCGCAGGTCCGGATCTAAATTACATCAAACTCCGAGAGAGCCTAGGAGGGGGCTGCTAAACGTCTCCTGCTTCTTGCTGGGCTGTTAATGGAGGGCAGGGCAGATGATGGATGCTAGACGGAGACCAAGGACCCCTGCCTGTGCCCCACCGCGTGGGATGCAGGCCCAGCCCAGCTTCCAGCTTTTATTACTGGGCAGATTAGTGAGTCAGAAGCAACTGTGGAGAGGTAGTTAGGCCCCCCTCCTCGCCAAGTCTTTTGTCCTCTCCCTCTCCGCCCCTGCCCGCCAACTCTGTACCGCCTCGATAGGCGGCGAAGAGAGGGGTTTGACAGGTCGCATGCTCTACGACCCAAAGTCAGTGTTAGCTCCTTGTGGGAGATCTGTACCAGCAGGGTGTGGCGAAAACTCCTGCTTCAAGGCAGTGAAAGTTTTCTGGCCATGACTGTACCTCGGGTTTCTGTTTGTGTACCCGGAAGAGTGAGCATGTAGCCCCTCATCTGCCTGTGATAAAGTCTTTTTAAGGCGTTGATCTGTTGTCTTTGTGGGAGGGTTTCTCACCAGTAACTCGGAGAGAGCTGCTCAGAGAGAGACCGCTGGTGCTGAGAAGCTGGGCCTGCGGTTTAGGTGTAGGAAGTCAGCTTTTGCAGAGCCCAGATACCTCCCCAGTTCCTTGCTTCGCTAGCATCCGAGGCCGCGCGCCAACCCACTTCGGACGGTGATCTTTGCTGCCCCCTGGTGGCACTTCTGCGCTCTCCTCGCTGCAACCAGGGAACCCAGACTTGGCTTTTATGGGAGATCATCGATGTGTAGCTTCTCCCTCCGTGTGCATTTTACCCACGAAGCGTGTTCCTCTTGTAGAATATTAAATCCGGATACTTGAAGTCACTTCACTTCAATGAAGTGAGGAACAGTGTACAAGGAAAGTCAGCATTGGGTGTAAGGAGTGTCCAGCCCAGAACCCCTTTACCAAAAACCCCAAGCCATTTTCCAAGCTAAGGATACTAATGAGAGAGCTCCTGCTATCTTTAGAACAGCTGGAGCTGCCAACCCCTAAGGCTTCTGAGTCTTGACCTGACCGTGTGCGTTGTTTTCTTATGACAGCTGCTTTCCCTTCTGTGGGGATGGATTTGCCACCCCACCCCAACACACACACACACACACCCCCACACACACACACACACACCTGCCTCTCCTCAGTTCCCCTGAGTGGCCAATGAGCGGAAAAAGCCAGAGGTCAGGGCAGGGACACTCCAAGTGAACACGACTTTTTCTCTGACCCTTCCTTGCTCACATTCCACTTTCAGTTGTGTTTAATTTTAATGACTTTTTAATGGCGTAAGAATACAAATATTTTGGCTTCATGCACCATGAAGTTTGGCTCACACGTTGTGTGTCAGGGGTGCTGTCATCTTTTCGGTACTGCTGATGTGGTGTTCTGGGGGAATGTCACCTTGGCACATCCCGTCGGGTAAACAACCGCTCCTGTCTGTGGTCTGTGGAGTGCCTGGAAGCCGGGAGGTTGAAAATGGTTTTGGAACACGGCAGCAGACTTGCCCGTCTGAACTGAGTTGTGGGACTTGCTGTCTGTACAGGCTCCATGGAGAACTCCAGTACCCCACTTGTCCCCTCCTGCTGTAGAAAAGACTTTGCTGTGTATTCTTCTTTTCGTGTTCTTGTCCTCATTGCAAAGAGACACCCAGGCCACTGGCAGTCAGTAATGGTTGGTGGGGAAGGCTGAAGGACATTGGCTCATGAGTATGGAAAGGACTAGTGGGAAGAAGAGCAGCTAATAAACCCAGTGGTATTCCATTTGGAGCACCGGCCTCTCTTTGCCTTCCTGCTTACTCCTGCCTCTTGGCTTCCTTTGAAAAGATGGAAGCACACATTTGATTTGGAGGTGCTTCATCATCAGCCCCTGACCATTCTACAGCTAGAGCCTGGAGATTGCGAGCTGCAGGAGCTGCTTCCTGCTGAACTGGTGGGGCTGGGGCTGGGGCTGGGGCCTGAGTATGGCTCCTCAGTCCAGTTAAGTGGCTTCAGTGAGCAATTGCATTGGGTGTAGAGCTCAGAAAAGGAAGATTGGAACCACTGTCAGAGCTAGAAGTTAAAAGGTAACTTTACCCACCTCCCAAACCCGGGTCTGGAACCCAAGTTTCTTGGTTTCTGACCACTTGTCTGCTCTTTTAAAATTCTGAAATTATTTCTTTAGTTTTAAGAGATGAACGGGTCTGCTTTCTCCCAGATAGAAGTTTCAAGGAACTTTCCATGGGCAACCTGAGGACCAGTTAAGGGGAGAAGCCAAAGTTGAAAGGGTTAGCCCCTGTGGCTCAGCAGGTTCAGCCCTGGCCAGAGCCTCCTCAGGCCTTCACTTTTGTTCCTAGGGCCTTTCACTTCCTGTTTCCTCCCTCCTCTGGCCCCATTCTAGGTGTACAAGTTACCAGAGAAGCTGGGTTCTGTGGACTCAAGTGACCATGAAGGAGCCCACCAAGCACCCACTCCAAGAGCATCCAGCTCCAAGAAAGCCTGGCTCCAGTCCCAGAGAATGGCAAACCCAGAGGTTCGAACATTCAGTTTAATTTAAAACAGGCACAAGTTGCAAACAATTCACAAAAATTTCTAGGGAAGATGCTTTTGTTTTTAAAACTCTGACCCTTAAAAAAAGACCTTGCAATTTCTTTGCCCTAATGCAGGTCATCAGGGAGCAGAGGAATCTAAAAATATTATCTGGATGGGGTCCAGACAGTGGAGTTCTTCCTTGGCATTCCCTGTCTCACAACAGCCAGGAAGGTGGGAAGGGAGGGGGACAAGGGGGCAGGTAAGCATCTGCAGGGGCAGCTGGTTCACACACGGAGATACCCATTCCTTGACATGAGCTCCCCCCCCCCCGTCAGGAGGTGGTTCACCTTTCTGTCCCAGACCAGGGTTCCAAATAGGGTCCCTGATGATCTGGCTACTGAGAAGTACCTGACAGGTAAAGTAATTCCTGTCTCAGTATGGGAGAAACTCAGAAACTTCAGCCCCCCACCAGCATGTATTAGACTTGACATACACACACCCCTTCACTGTTCACTTAATAACATGAGACTTGAGAGGCAGAAAGCCAGGCCCCAAAGCAGGTCCCTTCAAAGTAGAGCTTAGTAAAAAAGAAGACTGGGGGGGCAGCTCTTCTGAAGCTCTCTGTGGGTAACTGGAAAGGCCTGGGCCTTTGGGGGGACTTTACACACACACACACACACACACACACACACACAGGGGAAGAGAGAGAGAGAGAATGAGAATATGTTCTCTCCATCCTGAAAAAATGGAGCCACTTTTACCATCAGCCGCACACTCTGTCTCAGAAGATCCCCTTGCTACTCCCATGGCCTACACACAGGCAATTCACAGTTCTGTGGAGGCCTTCTGGGGAGAGGCTATGCCAGGGGACAGACAGAAACAGGTGCAAGTAGGGCTTCCAGAAGTCAGACCCAGGGAGGAAGAAGGACTCAGGTAATAAAATTCTTCCCCATGACCCTCTGGGACTCCAGGGTTTGAAGCTGTAACTGAGAATAGCAAGTATCCGTGTGAAGATGGGGCACACACCCACTTGGTGGCCCGGGACACTAGTGGACACTGCTTTTTAAAATCTGCAGCGGCCTGCCAGCTTTGCTGACTGATGGCCAGGAGCACCACTCTCCATGTTTCTTAGAAATATCCCTGTGCAAATAGCAAAGGGCCAAACCTGCAAAAAGGGTCACTGTCATCCCAAAGGCAACTGGGACTCTGGGGAGTGAGATTGAGGGGGGCAGGTCCGGCCTGGCCCAGTGGACAAAAGGGCAAGAGGGAGGGGGTGGAGCTTCACATTCAATCTTTGGAGAGAATACTGAGAGAACAAGGCAGGTAGGCCCTGCCAGTGGACTGGCTGCCAGTCTTGGCCTGTGGGCACAGGCGGCAGGTGCACCCTGGGTGTGAACTCAGCAGGTGGAGGTCTGCTTGCGGTAGAGCTGTATCAGAGGCACCAGACACTCAGGCAGCCCTGTCTGCAGCAGAAAGGGGTGATCCAGGAGCTCCTGGGCTGTGGCTCTCTCTTGGGGTTCCCGTACCAGCATCCGCTCCAGGAAGTCTCGCAGCACTGGGGAGACCTGTGAAGCAGAGCAGTGAGAGGGAGCCATGGCTCACAGTTACATCCCTGCAGCCTGACTCCTGCAGCTTGACTGTGGGGGCTCCCACTCTGATACCTCATTTTCTCTGGTTTCTTACTTCCTGGTTCCTCCCGGGCTCACTGACAGTTGGATTATGAGGTAGGAAGAGGAGGCCAATTCACCTGACGTGAGAGCTGCAGAGCAATGGAATGAGGGTGTCTGGAACTCTGGGGAGCTGGGTTCCATACACAGCCCATTACCCCGCCTGCTTCTGGGGGCTCTTGGCACTCAACTTCTGTGGCTCTGTGAAAGGGGCATGGAACTGGCATCAGCGATCCAGTTCCAGATCTATGAGGCTGCCGCAGGATGCTACAGAAGGCTGTCTCCTTGGGGCAATTCACTGATGGGCGCTCTTCTGGCCCTGCTCCTCTCAGACTTAGCAGGGCATGCCATCTCCATGGACCAAGCTGACTCTAAACTGTACTTCAATCCTCTGGCACGGTTTTTTGCTTTGCCACTAGGTGGCAGTACCACCCAGCTGTCCGGTGCCAATCTGTTAGCAGGGGATGGATTTGTCAGGAGAGAGTTAATTATAATAAGTATATATACTGGTTCTAGGGGGAAAGCTGTGGCTCAGCTATGGTCAGGATGTGTCATACAACAGGACAGGCCCATTCATGTGACGGCACTTTGTTGGTTTGGAACCCCAGAGAGAAAGGTGGAAAGATTTGTATTCTGGGAGACAGCTGGGAGTCCTGGGGTCCTCACTCTTTCTTCTCATAGGAATGGGCGGGCTCCTGTCCATGGCCTGCCGAGAAGTGATTCTCCCACCCTGGCTACAGATGGGAACTGGCTGGAGTGAACATGGAAGTTTGTACGTAAATGTGACTTTGTAGCCAGCACAGGTTTGATGTGGAAAAGGACCAAAAGCATGTATCCTTCTGCTTTCCTGGAGCCTGTGTGCCCATCCCCTTATCTCAGGAGCAAAGGGCTTGGGGTATGAGGTTGGGGGGCTCACACCTTATATGATAACTGACCTTGTAAGAGTTCTTTAACTTGGGTGGGGAGCTGTCCCGGAGCCGCTTCATGGCTTGAACTGGGGAATCGCTGAAGTAGGGAGGCTCTCCATCCACCATCTCAATCACCATGATGCCCAGAGACCAGATATCCACCTGCAGAAGAAGAGCCCAACTCTACTGCTGGGGTCTGACTCTTGGTGTCAGTTCGTTGAAGGAGCATCTTGTCTCCTTAGTGAGTCTGCCTCCTTCAACCCCTGGTCAGTTACCCTGTGATCAGTTCCTTTCTGTATGAGTGACCAGTGACCCTCGTGGAAAACGCTGGCCATATGCCACTGTACCCTTGAGCTGAAGAGGACAGTGTGTGGCAGGGCCTGCTCCTGGAAAGACGGGCTGTGGTGGTGAGAGCCTTCAAGCCCAGCACTTGGAAGGCAGGGGCAGGTGTATCTCTATGAGTTCAAGGCCAGTCTGGTCTATAGAGTGAGTCCCAGGAAATCCAAGGCTACATGGAGAGACTATCTCAAAAAGGATACTGATTAAATGAGGAACCTCAGAACTGGGATTATTAGTGGTGGGACCACCTAACAGAGACAAGACAGAGGAATTACATGTTCCTAAGCTTCTCCAGGGAGGCCTGGAGATGGGGAAAGCAGTTACCTCGGTAGCATACAGAGATCTGGAGATCACTTCAGGAGCCATCCAGTATGGGGTTCCTACTAGGGACTTTCTCTTGGGGACATCTTTGCTGATCTGAGCACAGAATCCAAAGTCTGAGAGCTTTACCTGGGAGTTGAAAAGGAAGTGGGTAGAGACCAGGAAGAGGGGGTGCTAGAGAGGATGGGGTCAGCTGGACCATGGAGAGGGAGGACCTACCCTGCCATCGAGGGTCAGCAGGATGGAATCACTCTTGATGTCTCGGTGGATGACACCCTGGGCGTGCAGGTAAGCCAAGGCCTGGAGCACAGCTTCACACACAGTAGCAATCTGCTCCTCATTCAGCCTGGACAGGGAAGACAGGCCGCCCGTGGGAGAGCTGGGTTATCAGGGTGGCTGGGCTGAGAAGAAGGGAGTCCCAGGTAAAGGGGCCCGCAACTCCCAGGCAGCAGACTGTAACCATTTTTTCTAAGATCACTGAGTCTCAGTTACCCCCAAATAGGCAAGAGTCTAAGATGACTAGCCTTATGGGCCAGAAGCAGCTGATTGCCATGCCAAGGCAGCGGTGGGGTGGTCCTCCCTCAGTCCAGCCCTTTCAACTGCCCACCTGACTTGGGAGATGATGTCTGTGAGGGCCCCGCCCTGCAGGAACTCCATCAGCACCCACAGCTCCTCGCCTACCAAGTAACTCTTGTACATCTCCACCACGTTGAGGTGCTGATAGTCACGCATAATCACCACCTGAGGGTACAGAAAGGCCTGAGTGCCTAGCACAATGTCCCATGGTCAGGCCACCCCGCCATCCTGCCACGTTGCTCCCAGGTGCCCAGCTTCACCACACACTTACTGCCCTGCTGACGTCCCACCTGGTCCCCACCTCATTAAAGAGCAGCTCCCTGCGTTGCTGCTTTCTGAGGTCCATCATCTTGACTGCCACCTGGCGACCCGAATGCTTCTCCCGAGCCAGACACACAATACCCGTGGAGCCCTCCCCAATCTTCACATAGCTGTCCAGCAGCAGCCGGGGGTCACCCTGGTCCACCACCATCCTGAGTGCAGCCTTGAACTGCTCGTGTGTCACGATGCCTGTGTCCTCGCCAGCCAGGGCCCCCTTGGCCACGGTGGGGTCCTGGGGCAGGTATAGGTTGCTGGTGCTGATCTGAGCATGCCGCGTGCGGGGGGAGCCTGCTGGAGAAGACCGGCCTGGAAGTGGGCCAGCGGCTGGGACTGTGCGGAGGGACTTCTGGGGGCTGCTGGTATCCGAGGTGGTCAGAGGACTGAAGGTCCCCATAGGCTGGTCTGAGGGCAAGGACTGGGCCTTGGCCACCAGGTTTGAGGAGGAATCTTTTTGTGGTGGTCGGAAAGCAGAGTTGAGCTGCAAAGACAAGGAAAGATACAATAAATGGGTGTGGTTAGGGAACATTAGATGCAAGCTTCCTGGAGGCAGGGTTGGCTACTGTGGCCTGGACACTAGCAGGGGCTTCTAAATTAATTAAATTGAGGAAGTAAAAAATGAAGCTATGGCCGGGTGGTGGTGGCGCATGCCTCTAATCCCAGCACTCGGGAGGCAGGCGGATCTCTGTGAGTTCGAGGCCAGCCTGGTCTACAAGAGCTAGTTCCAGGACAGCCACCAAAGCTACAGAGAAACCCTGTCTTGAAAAAAAAAAAATGAAGCCAGGTCTAACCAGACCGACAGATGCATCCTCCAGCCCCCATGCCCCCAGGTGACAGGCCCAAGAGCATCTCTTTGTACACTCTCTACTGCTCCAGGGAGGACAGAGACAGTGAGTCCTGGGGTGGCCTCAAGCTGGGTATTTCTTCCTGGGCTACTGACAGGCAGGCCTCAGGGAGGTCATTGTGAGATAGATTTCTCTGAGGAGTTAGGTCTGAGGCCCCTAAGTGAGTGGAAAAGGCCCTGAAAGGGGGTAGCAGGTAGCTGTGACTGGCTCCCAGAACCAAGACAGGGAAGAAGCCATGGCTGGGGTCAGGCAGCCCTGCTTTCACCTACAAGGAAGGCTGTATACCTAGGAGGGTCTTGGCTAAGGAACCCTTGGAGAAGGAAGTGGGGAGCTAGTCTCACAGCCTCGGTGGAGGGTGAGGAAGGAGGGACAGCCCATCCCTGAGTCTCTGAGCTCAAGCCTTCCTGCCAGCACCAGAGTAAAAGGAGCCCACCCATCACCACCCTTTCCAGGATCTTGGTTTTTAAACATGTAGAGAGGGACCATCTAGGGGCTCCACAGAGGGCTGCTTAGGGTGTCCCCAAGTCCGTCACCGAGACAGATGCCTCAACAGTCACTAGCTTTGCACATGGTCACAACTCTTGACTCACTGAAGAGAATCTCCTGCAATCGTTACTTTAGGCTGCTTGCTCGGGCACCCCAAATCTAGGTCCTGCCAAAGGCTTTCCAGCTTCCAGACTTTGAGGATTGACTCCCCAGCAAAGGCCCCGGCTTTGCAGGGGGCCTAGCAGTCACCCAGTGATGGGTTGAAGGAAGACTGCTGTGCCTTTAGGAGCCCCAGCTAGAGAACGCTTATCTGGAGAGTCTGTTGAGATGCCTCAAAGGAAACTTCTGAATTTGGAACCATGATGTCTCTGAGCCTAGGACAACCATGAACTGCTTTCACTGTGGATGTGGCCTGGCACATGTAGTGGTCCACGGGGGTTCTCAGTCGTGAGTGGGGATGGACAGTGTGGTGACTGGCAGTTCAAACTGATGATGTCAGTGCCAAGCTCAGTGTTAGTACCCCTTTCCTCCAGACTCCTGCAGCCTATCCAAGGAGACACGGGAAATCAGCTGATCCTCACTTCCCTAGTGCTATGCCTTGCCCTGCCACACCTTAGTATAGTCGAGGATATCTCCCAAGTTCACAGCCTTCCAGAGACTCCTAAGCTCACAGACACATGAAGGGCAGGAGTATACGAAGCCATAAAGCTTCCCCGGTGCCTCAGCTGGTAGTGACCTGAAGCACTTGTAGGGTCAGGCTACCCTGTATTTCAGGCTAGACCACTATCAGCATCACCACAGCAGAGGGTCCAGCTTGCTCTCAAAGCCCTTTCTGTTTGCTATCAGTGGCTGTTTCTTAGGGATGACTTAAAGCCCTCATGCTCAGCCTGTCCTTCAAGAGTTAGATGATAACTGTCCACCACGATTACAAAGCTTGTACACAAGATTCAGGAGCCCAGAAGGCCCGAGACAGGATACCAACTCTCTGCCTCACTGGAGATCCTAGTGCAAGCTCACTCTGAGTAGGTCATCACCTGCTGGATGGGAGAGAGTGCTACAGTCACTGCAGAGAGGCAGGTAAGATGCAGAAATGCACTAATCTGCCTGCCTAGGAATGCCACCACCAAGATGCCCTCCCCTCTTTTCCTGTGTCTCAGGAAAGAGGTGCCCTGTGTGGGGTACTCCAACCAAGCTCTAGGGCAAAGTCAGTCTCCTGGATTCTCATAGCACATGCTCTCTGGCAAGTTGTGCCCCTCCAGGAACATTGAAAAACTAAGGAGGGACAGATGTGAAACTGGAGCCTGATTCTTCTCTGACGCTTTGGTCTTCTAGTAACACGCTGCAAAGAAATAACGATGGGAGAAAAGGGAAAGGAGGAAGGGGTGGTCACTGTAGGCAGCTAAACCCAGAACCCTCTGCAGTCCTCAAGAAAGTAGGGGGCTCCAGAAGTACCCCCAAAAGAGGAAGGTGGAGAGACCCTTCCTTTTCCAGGCCAGGGTGCACATCCCTGCCTGGGTCTTGAGGTTCTGCCCTGAGCTTCTGGTTAAAGGTGCTTTCAAAGGAGGGGCCTCCCGGTGGACTGCCAGGACTGTCAGCCACAGAGGTTTGCCCTCCACCTGAAACAACTCCGCTTACAGCCTGTGGCTCACACGTGCCAAGCCTTTGGAAGACATGGACTCAGATGGTGAGTTTAGGCTATCTACAGTCGTTAGCCGAGACCACACTGGTTAGTGGTCAGTTTGGTTTCCCACATTCTTGTCCTAACCCATTAAGTAGGGAGGGCCAGGCAGGCTTGGCATCTCTAGTACTTACTGCCCTACAGATGTCAGCTAGGTATGCTTACTTGTCCTCCTTAGAGTGACCCCGGGAGGAAGACCCAGGTGATATACCTTGTTCTGTGGCAGAGGGACCGGCTTGCTGCTGCTTGCAGAGCCTGTGGCAGTAGACAGGAACATGCTTCGGAAGAGCCGGTGCTTGAGACTGCTTTCCTGGTTCTTAGAGCTAGGGCTGCCTTCTCCACCTGGCCTGCTGACGGCTGAGCCCACCAGGCAGGACTGTGGCCGCACCTCCTCTGAGCTATGCTTGGCAGCCTTCACCCCACGCCTCCCTGTGGCCATAGGGGGTGAGGTGCCAGGTGGGGAACTCTGTAGGCAGGCACCCAGCTGCAGGCAGCGCTGTGAGGCACCCTGGAACTCAGCAGGGCCCAGGGACTGTGCCTTGGCAGCCAGCCCATTGGGCAGGGCCTGTGGGCTCTGTGGCTCCGGCCATGGCATCTGCCTGTGACCTGCTGGTGTGCCCCCATTGCAGCTGAGGTAGAGGCCATGGGGATCAGTGCGCTCAGACTGAGGACTCTGAAGGTACATATCCGGGTCAGCGGCCCATTGCTCATCCCCTAGCAGCCCCAGGGACTGTGCCCGCCGCCGGCTAGTGGGGCTGCGTCCGCGCAGGGTATTGGAGCTGATAGCTGACAACTTCTGGATGTCGTTCAGCAGCCCTGAGATGTAGCCCTCCGTGGGCACTGAGCTGCCCCGCACCACCGTCTACAAAAGGAAGACAAAAGAGTGTGGAGAAACAGCCTCTTCATGGCAGAGGGTAGCTCAGAGCCTCCCTGAGGACCCTGGGGGGGGGACGCCTACCCACACACCTCCTTTATCACCCACCCATCCATTAGGTGTCCAGACATTTGTCTGTGTCCACAGTGGGTGAGGCCCATGCTGTGCAGCCTACACGGATGCAGGGAGAAAGCCCTTGTCAGCAAGACGGATAGGCAGCCATGGGTCGGTCCAGCATGAAAAGCGGGTGACCGGGAGCGCCTAGGGAGCTGGAGAACTCAGGACAGGCACTTCAGGCTCTAGCTCTTCCTATGGTCTTCAGGGAGATGCCTGAAAAAACCAGTTCTGGGGCCTCCCTGCTCCCCCACATTCCACCCTACAACATGGCTCCTGACCCCCAGCTCCTACTCAGCTCTCCCGTGTGATGTCTGATCTGTGACAGCCGCAATTCCCCTGGGGCCACAGGTCTAAATGGTGGGTGAGACATTTCTTAAAGACTGGTGTTAACCGAAATTCAAATTAGTAAATTTTGGTGGGTTTGAGGTGTTTTTTCAAGACAGCTCAAGCTGGCCTCCAATACATTGCAACATGACCGCCTCAGTCTGTCAAGCACTGAGCTTGTACTCAAAAGCCACCAGGCCTGGTTCAAAATTCTTCCCATGCAGAAAGGCCGATCAGTAGGGGACTGAGGTAGCAAAAGACTGAGATGGGGGGGGCTTGATTCTGATAGGTGCCGCTGGGGTTCCTGTGGCGTGGGAGAGGCCAAACATGGCTATAAAGCTGTCTCCTTACCTTCATGGGCTGCAGCTGCACCCGTGTGATTCGAGAAGGATCCACCACAGGCTTGGGCCGCCTCAAGGTGTCCAGGATATTCTGCCATTGTGGGGGGAGGCCCACGAACTTGCCTTCCTTGGGGTCAAAGGAGGTGTGGACACGGTGCTGGAAGTTCTGTGGGGCCGATATCTCAGGGCGTTTCTTCTTTTTCTTTCGGAACATAGTGCCTGTAAGAGGAGGGTCAGTGGAGCTCGTCTCAGGGACCTGGGGTGGCTCAGTGGGTGCTGGGTACAGGCTCAGGCCTGTGTAACTACTCTGTCCCTGAAGACTCTCCCTCACTGTCTTCAGGACTTCCTCAGGGAAGTGGCTGGCTCCCAGCAGAACAGTTTTAGAAACGTCAAAAGTGCCATACATAAATAAAAAAAATAAATAAGCCAATACAGACTACAAGCAAGGAGAAGAAGTATCCACCATGTTTGTGCTGAGTCGCCTGCTGAGAAGTGTTGGGTTTTCTTTTTTTTTTATAAAACCCAAAGCCCATTACAAACATCAATTCATGTCAAAGAATTACAAAAGAGGGCAGGAGGGTAGAAGGCTGGCAGACTTATGCTGCGAAGCAGGTATGACCTTGACTCTCAGCCAAATGAGAACACAAGAAAAGGAAAATCAGAACCAGTCTCTCTTTAGAACATAAATGTGAGCTGGGCATGGTGTTCCATGGCTGTAATCCCAGCACTTGGGAAGCTGTGACAGGGGGATTGCTGTTGAGGCCAGCTCGGACTATCTAACAAGACCTTGGCTAAACTGCCTCCACCCCTCCGTAAATGTGAAAAACTAGCAAACTGAATCAAATGATGTGCTGAAAATTTTGTCACATTCAACACGTGGGTTTCTAACTGACCCACAGGAAACCTATTAGAGACATATGACACTAACAGGAACCAACCAGCCAATCTGCAGGACTGTTGCCCAGGCTGGTAGTATTGATCATACTACTCCCAAAGGGCCCTCCTTGTCAACACGCACTTTGCCTTAATTCTGCAAAGGGCTGAGCCAAAAGGTCAGCCTTGGGTAGGGCCAGAATAATTACGTCACAGGTCAAGTTCTCTAGAAAAGGCTGACAGTCCCACTTACCCACTTCCTGTGGCTTTTAATTCTATTCTAGGACACTGCACAAAATGTCTCTTGTGGTCTAGCCTGCACCCCACACCTTGCTGATCATGTATGAGGCTTTACTGAACTCTTGTTGATGGGAATGACATGGGCTTGGAAAAGATACTATGAGTAGACCTGAGAGGGAGAAATTGGGAACCCGGAGGGTTAAGGGGTTTCCCAAGGTCTGTCCTAGTTACTCCTAGGGAGTCCCGGGCTGGAATCAGTATATTGATAAACAACACGAGTTTTTGAATATGAAGTAGCTCAAAACATTTCAGAAATGAAATGGATCAATGTGTCTCCGTCTGTGAATAGTGTCTTGCTGTGTTTCCCAGACGGGTATCCCTCTGCCTCCGTCTCTGGAGTATCTGGGACCACAAATACACCGCCTCACACAGCTTATGTGGTTTCATCATGTGGATGCTTGGACTATTCATCCAGTTGAAGGGTTGGCACGCAGGGCCATTGCAATCTCTGACTGCTCTTGCTCCCGGAAAGTATTTTCCCCAGCACTTTGGCAGCTTCTGGAGTGCATGTGCAAGCAATAGGCCCCACTGAAAAAGGTGGCAGGTCCACTGCTTCCTCACCGGGAACTGTGTAAGGCAGGCAATGGAACACATGGCATGGCCCTTAAAAGAGCAACAGTCTCTCTGACACGCCTAAAGGACAGAGTCAGCATCCGGGACCCTTAGCGAAGGAAGACTTTACACTGAAATGGATGGTTGAGTCTCACTTGTAGGAGTGCCTCTTCCCTAAATAGGAGTGTCTTGGAGCAAGCTAGCAACGTGAGCCTCTGTGTTCCTTACCTATCTATGCAGCAGTGTTTGTGGAAGACAGCTCACAAGGTTGGAGAGCGCAGAGTAATAGATGCCCTACAGATGCTGACCATCTCTCTAGTTGTCTTCCCTCTCCTTGTCCCTAAGCTTGAAGTCTTCAGACGCTGGCACTTAGGTAGATTTGGGTCGGAGAGTGATGTCAAATTCCTTTCCTCGCTCATCATTTACTTCTCAAGGGGTCAAGACTAAAACTCTAGGTTCTGGGACTCAGACACTGTACCTCACGTCTCCACCGTGCAGCCTCTTTGGACTGCTTCAGCCTCTGCCTCTTGCTTCAGTCAGCAGGCCAATCTTCGCAGCCTCTCAGGCAGACCCTCTCTTCCTGGATTAGTTAACAGATCCTGCAGGCTAGTTTTATGTCAGTGTGACACAAGCTGGAGTCATCTGAAAGGAGGGACCTCAATTGAGAAAATGCCTCCATAAACTCGGGCTGTAGGGCATTGTGGGCCCAGCCCACTGTGGGTGGTGCCATCCCTGGGCTGGTGGTCCTGGGTTCTATGAGAAAGCAGACTGAGCAAGCCAGGAGGAGCACACACACACACACACACACACACACACACACACACACACACACACACCCGTCATGGCCTCTGCATCAGCTCCTGCCTCCACATTCCTGACGTTTGAGTTCCTGTCCTGACTTCCCTTCAGTGACTGTTACCTGGAAGTGTAAGCCAAATAAACCCTTTCCTCCCCAACTTGCTTTTGGTCACGGTGTTTCATGACAGCAATAGAACTACTAACTAAGACACAGACCCACTTGCTTCCTCCATAGCTGTGAAACTTTCTAGAGGTACACATATCATCCAGAGCCACAAAGGAACTGGCTGAGACCTTCCTCCAAGAACCCTGATTTCACCAAGAGATCAGCTCTTGGCTCTTGCATTGGAATTCACGGGGAGGAAAGGCATCAGTATCAAGTGGTATCCATGACTCTGATACCTTCTGGAGTACACCCTAACCTATTCCTTGACAAGCTCTCAGAGACAGAGAGAGACCTGAGGAGAAAGACCAGCACCCAAGGAATTACGGAGGTTGGCAGCAGGTCAGTGGAGCTTTGGGTAGGAGATAGAGATTTAGAAATCAGCTAATCATTTAAACAATGGGAAACCTGAGACCTAAAGGAAGGCCACTAGGACTCATCAGAAGTGTTGTCAGGCCAGCCATGCTTGAGACAGTGTGTTTGTGACAGTAGAAAACCCAGAAGAGTCTGCAGCAACCAAATTCGTTTGGAAAGTCCTCGATTCAAGGCAAACATAAATAAAAGTTCATTGAATTTCAATATAAAATGAAACAGAGCCGGGCATAGTAGCTCACAGCTGTAATCTCAGACGAGGTCAGAGGATCAGGAATTCAAGGCCAGTGTGCACTGTACAGTGAGTTTGAGGCTAGCCAGGGCTAGATAGCCTGTCTTGAGGAGGAGGTAGTAGTTCTGGAGAGATGTCTCAGTGGAGAAGAGTGATGACTGAGCTAGGCAGTGGTGGCACACACCTTTAATTCCAGCACTGGGGAGGCAGAGGCAGGTGGATCGCTGTGAGTTCAAGGCCAACCTGGTTTATAGAGTGAATTCCAAGACAGCTAGGGCTTCACAAAGAAACTGTCTTGAAAAACAAACAAAAATTGCTGCTCTTGCAGAGAACCTGGACCTGGGTTTGGTTCCCAGCACCCACAACCACTTGGTACTCCAATTTCAGGGGATCTTGACACCCCCCTTTGACCTGTGCAGCCTCCTGCATGCATGTGGTACACTACATATATGCAGCACACACATACACATGCAAAATAGAATAAAGGTGGAATTGTAAAAGGAAATGACATTATTTATCATCTTACATTAAAAACAGCAAACACCCAGGAATAAACCTCTTGCCTTGGATGCCGTAGAACATTATTAGACATATTAAAGCATGTTCATATGCTGAAGATTTCACACTGTGAAGATGTCAGTTACTCCCAAATCAACCTACAGTCTTATTTCAGGCTCAGCATATTTCTCGTGGCAGAAACTGACACACTGATTCTAAAATGTGCAGGAAACAGAACCAGGAATAGCCTCGGCAGTTGGAGGGAACAAAGTCGGAGGACTATACTAAATATATATTGGGTTTTATCATAAAGCTGCCGTAATTAATATGCTGCAGAAACAGCACAAGGATTGACAAATAGAGCAATGGAACAGAAGCAGGAATCCAGAAATAGACCCACTCAGATGAGGTCGCTTGATTTATGGCAAAGGTGACATTGTAATGTGGTGGGAATGGATGATCTTTTCAATAAATATAGCCAAAGAAATTAAATATCCATGCGGGGAAAAGTGAACCTGAAGAAATGAGCTCAGAGCACACCCTTGCATTAATTAGATACAGATCATAACCTCCATGAGAAAGGTCACATCATAACACTGGTGGCAGGTGCAGGGGTGGAGGGTACAATCTGGCTGTCCCCTCCCCGGTCTCATGAGATGACTATATTGGGTTCAAGTCTAATGGCTTCAGGAGTTGCTGACATGCTGGGGTCCAAACCTGTCTGCATTCATGGATCCCAGGGGAAAATTAAACCATCAAGGTTTTCTTTGTTGAAACAAGAAGAATAAAGGATCAACTTAAAATTTCACCTCTGCCACGTGTCACTGTCGTAGGAAAAAATACACCAAAATAACTGCTGAGTTTGACTGGGGGACTCTGGGGGGTTCCTCCTATGCCACCTTTTCTTCTCAGGAAAACAGCCTTGTTTTTAGACAGAGTTTTTATGACGTAGCCCAGGCTGGCCTCCTGTTAATCCTCCTACTTCAGACTTCCAAGAGCTGGAATTATAGGTGGTGATCAAAATATTTTTATCTATTTTATAAAGTTTTATTTTTTTTACATGTGTGCATGTGTGTGTGTACCTGTGTGTAGGTCTGTGCATGTGAATGCAGGTACCCTCAGAGATCAGAAGAAGGAGTTTTGCAGTAACTGTGTGCCCTCCGACCTGGGTGCCAAGAACCAAACTGCAAGAGCAATACATACTCTTAACCACTGAGCCATCTCTCCGGGCACTGAAATAGTTTTAAACATAAGAGTGGTCCATGCTAGCCAGTGTTGCCCAGTCTCCATGAGTGAAACACCAATGTGCTCTGCTAAGAAAGGCCGCCGAAACTTGCCATTTCTAGGTCCTCCTTCCCACATATTTCCAAGAGCCTTGAGAGAGCAGTTGCTGCATTTGCCACCAGGCTGTGGTGTTCAATAAAATCGGGCCACACCAATCTTAACTGTCACTCCACCTCTATTCATAAGAGGAGCCAGTGTAAAGACAAGCAAGGCAGAAAGAGAATCCTCACAGACCATATTTTCATCTGCCTAGCCTGAGGAAGAGGTGGCCTCAGACCTGATGTAGAAACATGCAGACATGAGATGGCCTCTCCAATTCTATAACCCAGGCCAGGAAGCTGGCTGAGGACCAGACCAGGCCAGGAATGCACTACGGTGTTTAAGGAGTGCTTTCGGTATTACCTTTCTGCTCTCTGACCCATGACTGATTAGAGTGGGGTGCCCAGTGCTGGGAAGGATAACTCCAGCCAAAACCAGTTAGAGAAGGAAGCTCCCCTGGCAGGGAGCCTGGCAGACAGGAATGCAGCAGTCCCTGGCAGAGGCTTTACAGATGAAGGGTTGCCCTGCCCAGTAAACTCAGGAGGAGAGCTGGTATGACATTTTCGGGAGTCGCAGGCCTGGGGTCACTGAAAGAGGGACTGTAGTGTCTAAGGGGGTTGGAGAGTCAGAATCGGAAAAGACAGGTGCTGTTTTTGAGTACCTGTTAGGCCCCTTCTGAGAGCCAGCAACTCTGCAAGGAAGGAATGCTGCTTATTCACCATCTAGATGAGGCTGCAAGGCGGGCAGAGTCTGTCCCAGATCACAGAAACAGGAAATGACTGTGTATGTATATGGGGTGGGAGTGGGGACTAAACCCAGATCAGATTCCATGGACCCTGCTCTGTCCCTGTGTCCCCTCTGCACTGTGACCAGGGCTGTCCCTGTGTCCCCTCTGCACTGTGAGCAGGGCT
>JAQHUG010000101.1:6616100-6667137 GCA_028555095.1 Dicrostonyx torquatus | reverse complement strand
ACTGTGAGCAGTGCTGTCCCTGTGTCCCCTCTGCACTGTGAGCAGTGCTGTCCCTGTGTCCCCTATGCACTGTGAGCAGTGCTGTCCCTGTGTCCATCCTACACATTATGAGTAGTAATGTTCCTATGCTAACCTATGTGCCATAAACAGTGCCCACCTATGAGCTGTGAGCAGGGCTGTCCCTGTGCCCATTCTATGTACTGTGAGCAGGGCTGTCCCTGTGCCCATTCTATGTACTGTGAGCAGGGCTGTCCCTGTGTCCCTTATGCACTGTGAGCATGCTCTGCTAATGCTCTCCTTCTTGGAGGTCTTCACCAAGGAAACAGGGCCCAACTAACAGCCTAATGAGAACTCATGAAAGTCTAAAGTGAGAGGGACGGGTCTTCTCCCTCCACCTGACCTGGTGCTTGTCTGAGTCAGCCCAGGTAAGCAGGGCTCTTCTGACCTGTAGGCTGACCCTTACCTTATATGGAACCATATGTCTTGTACTCTGTAAGGGGTGGGCAAAATGTTTTAAAAAGGCTGCACTGGGGGCTTTGATGACCAGGGTCTGCCATTATGAAAAACAAAAGCCCTGAGGACAGAGGGAGGCAACCAGAGATTTGGCTCCCAGGGCAGTGGACAGAGTTCCATGTTTGATGTCACCACTTCACAGAGACAAGAGGAAACATGTCAAGCGTCCACTTAGAGGATGAGAGGGTCACTCTCAAACTACTGCTCCTGGAGAAGAGAAGATAGCCAGCCTGCCGTGCTGGCTCCTCACAGGCCCAGGACATAAAAACAGAGGCCCAAGACGGACACAAACCTTATAGCAGAGCCCTTGGGGTGTACATCTGTTTCCTGTGCTCTGCGATTTGAGAATCCCCTTCGGGTCTTATCTTGAATGTTAGTTTTTCTCCTGTCAGCCTTGCTTTTCACCAGGAGCGAGTGTCCAATGTGGTCACCCACCTTACCCTGCTACACCCAGCTTTGGATGACTTGTGGCTTCCACACCTTGAATGCCTTTCAAGGAAAACATGCTTAGCTCACTAAAGGGATTCCGAGAATGGACCACGGCTGAGAAAAAGCGAATGGAGAGGCACCGGTGTGCAGCTCCTGGGGAGGAGACTGAATTCAGTTCTGCTAGGTTACTTATACAAGCAAACTCTGGGATGCTGGGATGAACCTGGTGGGATCCCTGCCATTTCTGGGAGTCTGGTTCACAGAACAGTGAAGGACCTCCAGCTCAGGTGCCAGTGACACAGTGAGGAGTAAGGTCCCAGCTTCCTCACAAGAAGGCTCAGGGCATGCTTATCGGCTTGCGTCTAGGGCCCTACGGCTCAGAGGGGGCTTGGGGCCTGTGGCCTTGACCTAATATTTAGGTCTCGGCCCTTGTGTCTGTTGCTGACAAGAGAAGGAATTCATTCCCCTCAGCCTGTCAAGGAGAGTAACCGTCCTTCCTCAGGGAGCTTTAGGGGGATTTTAGTAAGAATCCCTCAGGGAGAGTCTCGCTGAAGTCCTAGGTAGGCTCCAGGCTGAGCATGTCACATACATGATACTTATGTACAGGTCTGCAGTGTTTACTCTGCTATGGGGGCGAGGAATTATTTGGCCACAAAACCCAGATTACTTGCCTAAGTAGAGCAGCTTGGAAAGAGTCTGTTCTAGACCCTGAAGCGAACTTGGCTTCACTCAGTCATCAGGACCCCATCCCACCCAAGTGGTGTTTCCCAAGACTTCTTGACAAAGAGCCTACTTTAAAATCATACTACAAGACAGGCAACTTTCCTGGACACTACAGAGCTTAGAAATGTACCTATCATTGCCACTATTGGGCCTGGTGTGGCCTGTAGAGGACTCTGTTCCCCCACAGAGCTGGGCCCCAACACCGATATCGACAGTAGACCTGTGTGGCTCCTTTGTAATTCACCTTGGGCCCATCACCCCCACTCTTCTAGGAGGAATGGCAGCACTCATCAGTCCCCTAATTAGAAACTCCTGTGAACAGAAGATGTCTTATTGGCCAGGAAGATTTTCTCAAGCCTTACTCTCTGGAGTTTGCTAAATGTCAAATGATATCATTTATTATGCTTCAGCCACTCCTGACTCTGTACACTCTGGGAAACAAGACTTCACTTTTAGGAAAGCTAAATTTGTTCCTTCCAAGGAGATGCTGGTATGTATGAGCTAGCCTGCCCCAGAGGAAGAGCTGTCTGCTCCATGGAACCTCTGACCTGCTCCTCTACCTCTGTCCAGATTTCCATCCTCGTGACATTCCCAAGAGGAGCCTGGCTGCACTCTGTTTAAATACGGTCAGCAACAAGGAGCTTCTGTCCCTTCCCAAGGCCTGTTTGGTTCCCCACGGGGGTCCAGGCCCCCATTTGTTTCTCTTCAAATGCCCCGATAGTCAGATGAGGTCGCTCCCCAGCACCCTATTCTGACTTCCCAAACCACACAGGAGGAAGTTTCACCTGGTTTATGCTGTTGCTACCTTCAGGGTGAGACCTTAGGCTGAAGCCAGAGCCCTTGACTCTGTGGCCTTCTGGCTCTGTGGAGCTGCCTATGGCCATGGTGTTGAGGTGTCGAAGGCTTCAGAGAACTAATCAGGACAGAGAGATTCTGTTACCCCATTTGTGTGACCCAGGGAGACGAAGTGGGTCTAAACCCTTATACTATTCTCACACCACAGGTCCCCAGAGAATCCCAGGGGAGAGATAATGGGATGTTGTTTCAAAGAATATGATGATGAAGCTCATTCAGTAGCTTATGTCAACACTCCGCTGAATGAGAGGCCGAAGAGCAGGCTAGCCAGCTGACGATAGTCAATATTGACCTGGGCCTTGTCTGGGCCCAGTTCCAGCCCGGTCTAACAGTGCTGTGGTTCAGCAGCTGCTCACACCAGCTCAGCCTTTTGACCTCTGTGGCTGTACCTAGAAACCCAGTCCTTTCCCATGCTGCTTCTGGAGCATAGCAATGGGCTGGCCTGGGCACGGGGCTCTAAGATGACTAAAGAGCGACATTCCTTAAGAGTGCTATAGGCCAGGGCCCTTCTTACTGTCCGGTTTCAACTGACTTTGTGTAGAAGCCCTGATCCTCAGGACCTTTCCAGAAGAACCTCAGCAGCTCTCGACCACAAGACGACTTTACATTTCTGTATTCCTTCGCTTTCCAGATCTGTTTTCACCTCCTTGCTTTATGCTCAAAGCCACCATGAGATAAGCAGAGCCAGCTTTGCCGGGCCTTTCTATTTATTTTTTTTCTTTGTCCTGTTTTCATTCTGTAGACCAGGCTGGCCTTGAACTCACAGAGATCCACCTGCCTCTGCCCCCCAGCCATTGGGATTAAAGTCATGTGCCACCATGCCCCACTATTGGTCCTATGGTGAGCATCAGGGAAAGGGAAGAAAGAGAGGGCACATGTGTAATGTCTGCCATGTGCCAGGTGCTGTCCGTCCTAGGTGCTTTTGATTCTTAAATCTAGTGGTTGGTACAGTTATTCTGGGCTCCATTTTAAAAGGTAGAGAAATTGAGGCTTGAAGAAAAATCTCTCCTCAATTGTAGGTGGAGAGGTGGGATACAAAGTCTCTCTGACTCCAAGCTCCTCCACCAAGAGGAGCGCCCAGAGACAGCAAATAGCCTGTCCTATGTCTACTTTGATGGATTCAGGACAAGTCAAAGTCTCCTAGTGTCCCAGAAGTACCCAAAGAAATAGTATCTCAGGTCAGGCCATGAACACGTGAGAATGCATGTAGCATGTACAGATGTCCCTCCTGTTCATCTGTAAAGTTGGGTTCCCTTCCCCATGCTAGAGGGGAGTTAGAGTCTTCTATTACTTACCTTCCTTAGACCCTCTGCCTTGGTTTTATGCCTATCACTTGGCTCTAATACCCTCAGGAAAAAAATAATAATCTTGCCAAGTGGACCACTCTATTCTCAAAAGTCCCCAGCTCAAGGTAGCTTAAACTCTTGTAGGTGGAGGTTGGTGAGGTGGCCTCCTAAGCTGTTGGACATAAACCATTCCAGTTTCACATTTCAGCTATCCTAGGAGGGCGGCATTATCACCCCCACTTTACACTGAACCCCATTTTACAGATATTTACAGTCAACAGTCAAGTGGAGGTCTGAACCCACCTCCATTTGTGTTTCAACCAATGTGTTCTCAGCCCTCTGTCCTATACAGAGCAGTGTAAAATAAGCAGAAACGGACTGGGGACCTCTCCCCAGCTTCGCATAGAAAAACAAGTCAGAAGAAACTAAAAAGCACTAGAATACGGCAAAATACAGAGGATGTAGCTCACATCCCAGGAACTCTGTGCCTTAGCCCCTGGTGATCCCAGTAGCGGACCCCAAACCGAATGCTACCCCCTGAGTGTGGGAAGAGCTGGAATATGTTAAGGTTTCCTGCACTGGGCAGCACAAACTTAGGTTTGCTGTGTCCTCCTCGTCTGGACACTGCCTTGTTCAGCCAGTTATCAAACCTAATGACATCAGAGGCTGGGCCAGACTGGGCGGTCCATTTGAAGCCGTGGTGGCCTACCATGTGCTGGAAGAGGTTACAAATGACTTATCAGGCAGGCTCTACGGACTGAGAAATGGCACCTCCCTGGGCCATGGCTATTGTACATGGAGGGGGGCTTCCTGCCCTCCCGCTGTTCCTCCCAACCTACCTCCCAGGATGGTCTGGAGCAGGAAACCCCTCACTCACCTCCTTTGGCCTTCTCTCCTCGCCTTTCACTATTTTTCAGTCAGCTCTCTAGAGCACGAAGGGGAGGGAAGATCCCAGGACTTTCCAGGGCCAGTCCTCTGCCAACCTAAGGAGAAGCACACGGTGATCAATGTAATTAAATGTCCCTGCGGATTCTGCGACTGGCTGGAGTCCAGGACGTTGGGAACCGCACCCCTCCCCGAACGAACTCGGGTGCCTGCTAAACTGCAGAGCGTGGGGCTGGCGAGGGTGGGGGAGGGGAGGCGCAGCGCCGCTTCCGAGGTCGTCAGTGTCCCCGCACGCTCTGTCCCGCGCGGCGCTCACGCTGAGGTGGGTCGCCGAGTCCGCGAGCCGGCACCCAAGAGCCCCTAGGTCCCGCGGCGGGTCAACCCCAAACTTCGGGAACTGAGAACCCGGGGCATGGGCACGGCCAGCCTGTCCCCTAGGGAGTCCTGATCCCCGCTCCGGTCCCGAGATCCCCGGTCCGCCGCGGCGCCCGGGACACCCACCTGCCAAGCGGGAAGCCGCAGAGAGCCCGGAGAGGCCGCGGGAGCCGGGCCCGCCCTCCGCGGGAGGGACCTCGGCGCGGGCACGGCAAGGAGGGGCCGCGGCACGTCGGTGCAGCGCCCTCTTCACCTGGCGCGGAGTTGGACTGCAGGGTGTGGCTTCAGGTGGGACGACCAGAGCGCGGGAGCTCCGGAGAGATCTCTGGGGACGCAGGGACTCCGGGATCGGCCAAAGGACCGACAGCGTGCCCACCGTCTCCCTCCAGCCCCGCCGACCACGGCCTGCCTGCCGCGACCTCCCCGCGGTACCAAAGCCAGGGCCTGAATTATCTACTGAGCGGCTGTTGTGCAATCAGCTCACTCCTTTGCTCGCAGACGCCTGCTTTGGGACCCTGAGCCCACTCTCCAAAACCTGTGTCCATTCGCACATCCCCCCCCCCAATCCGGAGTCCTGAAACCGGGCACCTTGACTTGCTTGCCAAGTCTGGACAAGTTCCCCCGCCCTGCGACTTCCCGGGTCCTTGTGCAGGCAGAGCAGGATATAAAGGGATTCCGATTTCCTTGTCACCCTCACTTAGTCCTGAGAACTTTCTGTGGTTTTAAGATCACAGAAAAAGGGATTTTTAAGGGGGAGAGATCGCTTCCAGTAGCGTGGCACCCAGAAACTGGACGATGAAGTCCCAGCGGGACCGAGCCCTCTACCTGGTTCAAGGGAGGGGCAATGGCCACTTGTCTGTCTCCTCCCCAAACAAGGAAAAGAAAGACCTTTGCTGTCCTTCACTTGGAGATAACTTTGCTCTCTGAGGGCTGAGGGGATTCTAGCTTAGAAATACGTGACATCTGGAACCCAAATGGCTGCTTCATATGCAGGCTAGGTGACTGCTGGCGTCAGTCACAGATAGGGGACACAAGACACTGAACAGTACAGGACTGTTTCTTTTGCCACCCTTGCTGGGTATCTCAAACTTTGGTTTTTTAATTGACATCATGTTTGCCACACATTTTTGTTCACTAATTCTTTAGCCGTATGGGTGCTGTTTCTGGATAAGTCGCCTGCAGTGCGGGCTCGGTTGCTTCCCTGGAGTTTATTTTAGGGCTTCTTTAGCCATACTGGTGCTCTGGATAAGTCACCACATTGTGGGCTTGGTTGCTTCCCTGGAGTTTATTTTAGGGCTTCTTTAGCCATACTGGTGCTCTGGATAAGTCACCACATTGTGGGCTTGGTTGCTTCCCTGAAGTTTACTCTAAGGCTCCCACTAGCCTGTATAAAGGTGATTTATGGGAATCCACAGCCCCACACAACTCTAAGACTTGGGTGGTCGCACCTCAGATCTCCATACATTGTACTGGAGAAGGCAATGGTGCCAGCCTTGTGTGCTGTGGAAGGGTGGCGTGGAAGCTTCTGCAGCTGATCACGGGTTCTCCCAGACCCACACATATGTACATTTCATGTCTGTTCACTCCTTGCTCTGTCTTCCCTTTCTCTGTGTCATTTCTAAGTGATTCTCTTTCCTCTGGACATTATAAGCAAAGCCCTGCTCTCTTGGCCAGCCAGGAAGCTGCCTGAGTTCCTTGAAGTGACACAAATATGGCTTCCCCATAGATCTGTCACCCTGGGGCCTAGGTACTTACTTGCCTGATATTGACTATAAGAAGGAGATTGTGCTGTGTAGAGAGAAGGAAAAGATTGGTTGAGTGGATTCCAAATGAATTGCAAACCAAAGTTGGAAGGAAATGTAGCATTGAATCTAGAATCAACACCTAAATTACTTTTTACTGATCCACAAGTGTACATGTGAATTACCGCCTTTCAATAAAATATGTTTTTATGTCCAAACCATAGCTCTAAGCATTAATTTGAATTGTTAAACTACAATAAAATATGAACATTAGAATATTACCAGAAGCCAACTGGTACCTAATTTGGTTTGAACCAAGACTGACATATCCCAGAGTAGATATTAACCAAGTTTCATCCTTTTTATTACAGGGAATAGATTTAGAAAACACTGGGTCTCTCCTCTACCCGTGGAAGCTGAACTAGGGTCTGAGGCCTCAAGGAAGGCAGGGCCTCCCAAACAAGATGGACCAAGGAGGTACTGACTCTTCCATCGATGAAGCTAACCAAACCAGATTATCAGTAAGCTTTCCTAGAGAAACCTTTCCATCCTCAGTACACGGCTACAGTAGGGGACCGCACATCACATTCTGTTTCTATATTTTCCACTGCTTCAACTCTCTGGGTTGGATGATGCCCTGTCAGTCGGGATGACTGGGATATGCAGGGTAGATTGAGTGGTTGGCTCTTACTTGTGCCTTTCCCTTTACTCCAGACTACACTGATCCATGCCGAGCTCAACCCTGCCTCAGAGGAGAGAGCAGGAAAGTCCTAGCAACCATCTGAAGGATAATGTTGCCTCCAGTGTGCACACACCTCACTCTAGGCCTGTTTCCTCCACCGTGGTGCCAAGGATATGGGACGCCAGGCATTACACTCCCCTGAGGAGACTTGGTCTCTGGCACAGGTTTGTTGCCAAGGGAGTTCATGTACTGCCATCCACACATCAGGCCTTGGAGAAAAACAGACTCTTGGAGTATTGGCCGGCCAGCCAGCCAGTGCAGTCTTCAAGGGCCTCAGGGTGGCACATAGGGTGGGGTGAGCACTTCCCAATTCTTCCTCAGCCAGTGGCTGTCGGGCCTGTTGTAACATCTGACTGGCACCGCCAGGGCTGAGAGCCCAGGTTAGGGCCAAAGAGAAAGATATAGATCGACTTGTGGTTTAGAAATACAAACACATTATCCTTCTCTGCACCTTTCTATTCAGGACTTGAAAAGCTTCCTGGGAACCAGGAGCTTGCTAACAAGCTCCCTTGCTCGCTGTAGTTTCCTATCTGTGGATGTCGCTTCTCCCCTATCAGGAGTAATCACACCTCCAGTTTCTGAATGCTTCCTGTGGGTGGAGCCCTGAGGTATAAGCTCTTAGCTCATGCTGCCTGCCTCACTCTGTCTGCACAACCCTGGTGGAAGTTATTAACATAGTATTATTGTTACTCTACAGGTGATTGACACTGAGGCACAGGGTGGCTAAGAAAGGACCAATTCCTGCTGTAAAGCAAATGCATGGGTCCTCCACACCCCCACACGCTTACCCATCCCTATGTTGAGATCTAATCACCAATATGAGAAGGTTATTAGGAGACAAGGTGTCAGAGGTGTTTAGCACCTTAAGGCCTGCTGTAACTACCGTGGTGGTTAATTCCAGCCTGCCCTCAGGAGGCAGAGGCAGGTGGATCTCTGTGAGTTTGAGGCCAGCCTGGTCTATGGAGTGAGTTCCAGGGCAGCCAGAGCTACACAGAGAAACCATCTTCAAAAACAAACAAGCACCTACCAAGGACAAAATAACTCTCCGGGTTAGCAGGGAAATATTCTAAAGAGAAGCACTTGCGCCCCTCCCTTCGAGGTATGCAATCTATGAGATAGCGAACCGCAAAGAATCATGATTTTCTGCTTGAATTCCTTTCCAAGGGAAGGGATAAGCTGAAGCTCCGGTGCCAGCCAGAACTTGCCTCCCAGGAAGGGACTTCACAGACTTCTGACAGCCTATCCACCCACCTCGCAGGATATTGCTGAGACAAAGATGGGCACCTAATGGCAGAACCACACCTTGCCTAGGACTGGGGAGTTATACAGACTTCCTGTCCTCTATTTAAAGCTAACCTGTTAGCTGACCTGAAGATGGACTTTTGGGGGGGTGGAGAGGGGGGTGTCACTGAATCCCTTCTTTTGTTCCTCTTCCCTATGTGACCATATTGAATAAATATCTTTGCCCCACTCCCAATCCCCACTACTTCTTTCTTTAATTGGCATTATCAGCAAGGTGACTGAGCTTAGCTTGTTGGAGCTGCCAGAGCATGAGCTTTTTACTCTGAAAACAAGCAAACAAACAAAACAAAACAAACAAAAAAACCAAAAACCTCATGAATGGGATTAGTGTTCTATACAAGCAGCCCCGGAGTAGGCCCCGGTCTCAAGCCACCTGTTATGAAAAGATAACCACTTATTTTTTTTTTTCAGAGTGAAGTTGGATATTTATTCAGTGGCTTATGGAGGAGAAAGGGAGAAGGGGAGAAGAGAAGAGAAGAGAAGAGAGAGAGGAGAGAGAGGGGGAGAAAGGGAGAGAGAGAGGGAGAGAAGGGAGAGACAGAAGAAGGAAGGGAAGAAGTGGGGAGAGGCAGAAGCTGCCTCTTCGAGAGGGAGATGGAAAAGAGGAGGAACTCAG
Source organism: Dicrostonyx torquatus (assembly GCA_028555095.1). NCBI lineage: Eukaryota > Metazoa > Chordata > Mammalia > Rodentia > Cricetidae > Dicrostonyx > Dicrostonyx torquatus. The sequence goes on along the minus strand of JAQHUG010000101.1, from coordinate 6,657,669 downwards.
GCTGGAAGCTGAAGATCAGCCTGCCTCAGCAGACAGAGAAGGGAGTGAATGTGGCTTGTTTCTTAAAGACACAAGACAGACCATTACATTCCCATATCTGTTTTATAAAAAAAGGTGGGAGGTTAGGCACCACAGGAAGATAACCACTTATAAACCAGGACATGGGCCTTCACTGAACACCAATTTCCCAGCATCCTAACCTTGGACTTCTGAGCTTCCAGAATCATGAGAACCAGTGTTGCGTATAAGGTGCATGACCATCGTGTCCTGCACTGCAGCCAGTGGCCTAAGCCGATTGCTGAGTTGGGGAGTCACATGCATATGAACCTGCGGTTCAGAAGTCCCTGAGGCCAAGGGCAGTCTGAACAGTTGGCAGTGGGAAGAGGCCAACTTACACCACTCTGTAGGAAGGGTGAGTCTGGTACCTGGGATATTTCCACCCCAAATCTGAGCAGGGCATGAGAACTACCATATGTGCAAGGTTAAGGTGGTCACGGAATCCCCTGTGAAGGAGCCAAGTACTAGGTTTCACTGGTCATGAGCCAGCACTCTGCCTGCAGATCCTCCTCAAGCTGTCTGCCCATCACAGACCAAAATGGGCCTGACAACCTGAGTCCCACAATTAGTGACTTCTGGGGAGGCAGGCAACTGACACACCTGCATACTCCAGGCAGGGGGAGGAGGAACTCCCTGCCCCAAGAGCAGGCACTCTTTGGGGGATATCTGTTTAGGATGTTCCACACCTGTCTCTTTCTGCTCTGAGATTGGTCCTGGCTAATGCCCCTCTATGGCAGCCAATCACTCATTTGCTGATGGGGCAAGAGCCCAGTGCATACCTCTAAGGGCCTGGCTGCATGAGTTGGAGGAGAACCTTGGGCCCTCCTGCAGGAGGAGGCAGATAGTGTCTAGCTGTAGAAACCATGGATTCCTGCAGGAGTGGAGCCCCTTGGATTTTCTAGATGTTCATCATGACCTCAGTTTTGGTTTGTTAATATGGATAATGGGGAAACTTTGCTCTCTTCCCTTGAGAAGGTGAAGTGATAGGCATTAGGGTAAAGGGGTCCTTAGGATTGGTACCTCCAAACAGAGTGAACACAGTTGATAAAGAAGCAGGGAGACTAAACACACACATACACCACACACACACACACACACACACACACACATACTCACACACACTCACCCACACACACACACTCACACTAACAGTGTATCCATACACCTTCCATAAAGAGCAGTCAAATCCATTGTGGTTTGCTGCAGAGCAGAATCCCAGGATTCTTCCAGAAGATAAAGTTACTGCCTGCTGATACTCAAACTATTAAACAGATCTATCTACTTCATAGCCCAGAAAAAGAACCCTGGTCCTACCTAGGGTCTAGTTGAGGTTGGGAAAGTTCATGGGTGCCCACCTTATGGGACTGCTCATCCTTTTGATGATGGAATAAGAGCTCAGGTGTATACTGGCCTCAGCAGAAGGAGACAGCCTCATCCACAACAGTATCTTTCTGGCTACTTTTTCTCAAATTCTGACCCTTTCTAGACTGTCTCCCAAATAGAAACTGGCATAGGGTGTTCGACTAGCCAGACATTCCCAAGTGGGTCTGATATCCCGAGATGAGCCATCCAGGAGCACAGGCCTCTCTGTGCTCAGACCATGGCACTCTTCCCAGGTACATGGACAATGAGCTGAGCCAGCCTGGGAAGGCTTAGGAGCAAAGCTGTCTCTACAGCAGGGACTCTTGCTATAGAGACATGATGGATTCATTTAATATCTTTTTGCCACAATTGCTTTTCGGGCTCTACTTTTAATGGCCCCCAAAGTTCCATCCAATGCCTTTTGCTGTCACTTCAGCTCTCTGGCTGCCACTGCTATTGGCTGAACTAATAGCTGGAAGCCCCCTTGAATAGAACCCCTTCATTATCCTCTTTCTCCCTGCTGGCCCACAACTGCTGCCCCAGGTCTGAGGTTTGGGCAGGGTTACTACTGTGGCATCCTTGGGTCTGACTTTCAGGGAGGGACAGATGGCAATGGTATGGGGGTGGGGGGAGACCTGTGCCTGGCCAGATGAGGACCAAAGCTTCTGAGGGAGTATGATGTTGCCCTCCCCTGTCAAGTACCACCCCAACTATTTGAAGAGAAGACATACATAGATGCAATTGCATGAAGGCCACAGGGTCTGGGCTGTGTGGCCTCTAGGGCGCTATGGCCACTGGGTTGATATTTGAAGACATGGCTTGTTTAACTGCCACTTGGCTGGTCTGTGCCTACCCATTCTCTGGGTATTTCCTTTTTCAGTGGGCAAAACTCCTATTTGCTTACTGGAACATTCCTGTGAATGCTGACAGGGTGGGTCCTGATCACACCATAACCACACCCATTCCTGGGCGCCTCTTTAGCTGGTGGATGGTCAGGAGCTGACCCCCACATTGCTCTTACACGCTTCCATAGAGTCCTGAATATCTGCTTTTCCCGCCCCACCTTCTGTGAGTCAGTTCCATCCCTCACATGGGCTAACATTTCTGCCTCACCCCTCCTCTCTGGACATTGGACATTTTCTTCCAAGAAGTTCTACCCTAAAGTCTTCTTGCCTGGCTCAGATCTGTTGACAAGGGACCACCCTCCTTCTCCTGGGAACTGACCTCTACGGTGACAGCTACACACTTACATTCCTTTCTCAGGGACTAAAGAAATGGCTCAGTAGGCAAAGTACACACTGTGCAAGTATGAGAACCTGAATCCATACCTTCTCCCCCACCAGAACCCACATCAAAAAGCCAGCTACGGCAAGCACAGAGTATATCTCCAGCTCTTGGGGTAAACAGGAGACAGACTGCCAGGGCTCCCTGGAGGCCAGGTAATCCAGCTGAAATAATGAGCTCCACGCTCAGTGAAATACCATGTCTCAAAAAAAAAAATTTCAGCACTTCCAGAAGACCCAAGTTCGGTTCCCAGCACCCACATCAAGTGGCTCATAACTGCATGTAAGTCTAGCTCCAGAGGCTCTACCCCTCTCTTCTGACCTCCATTGGCATGTACACAAACATGGCATCCACATACACAGACACATACATATAAAACTAAATCTCTATAAAAAAAATAAAGAAGTAATTGAGGAAGACGCTACTATCAACCTCTGGCCTCCTCATGGGTTCATACTGTTGAGCACACCAACATATAACACCCACACTCCTTGTACACACACTCCTTGCTGGAAAGGAAAATACTATTGGTGACAAGATGATCTGAGATACCTCTCTCCATATGCCTTCTCTTCCCTCTGCCCAAACTCTCGCTTCTAGATACACTCATCCCTGCCCACTTCATGGCCCGAGGCATTCTCAGCCTGTGATACTACCTGGGACGCACAGAACTTGAGTCAATCCATTTACAGATTAGTTAGATCTGTTTATTGGTCAGTGGCCTAGTGCCAGGAATGATGTCTGTCCTTGGGGAAGACTTGGTTCATATGCACAGGCCAGACTGAGGCTCCGTGCCGAGCAGAATGCAGATAGCGGAGCACAGGCCCCTGTGAGAACCTCTTGCCCAGAGGAGGCATAGGCAGCTGTCCAGCCTCACACTGTCAGGCTGAACCACCTCTCTCGAAATCATCAACTACGGGCCATTCTTGCTGCTGCTGGTCAAGGGAGGTGGGGTTTCTAGTTAGCTGGGTGACCTCAGGGCCCACTTTTTCTCTCTGAGCTTGCTTTCACCTATAAATCAATGAGAGTTGGATTAAGCCCTGTGAGAGAACCTCCTTTGTCTTGAAGGTGCTGCATCATCTAAGAGGGCCAACTCATTATTGTTCCTCCCCTGGGCAACGTGTACTCTGGCCGTGTGGCTGTGGTATAACTGGTCCCCTAGCTCCTTCTACCTCAATACTTTCTTGTACAATTCCAAAGGATGCCTCATTTGAAGCCGAAAGAAAGCAAATGGAGCTGGAGATGCTCCAGGCCAGGAAACCAAACTCCAGAACCAGTCCTTCCAGTTTTAACTCTGCTGTTGCCTTGATTTTTGGGAGTCCCTGTGCCACACAGGCAGCCTTGAGCAAGGTGACCGGTTTGCTGCTATTTGCCCTAGGGGACAGTGGGCTGGGCTCCTGCTGCACTGAGGATCAGAGGCCAGAACAATGCATAGCTGACTTGAGGTTTCTGCTCTTCCTCTTCTGAGCATACAGGGAAGCCTTTCCAAGCTCTGGGCAGCCTGAAGTCAGGAGGTAAGACCCAGCCACGATGCTTCCTCCTTAGCCAGAGGTCAGGGGCCCTAGGACACAGACAGAGCATCCCAGGACAGCAATGTCTGATTTGTTGATTAAATAGGACTTTAGCAGAAATCCATTCCCCAGAAAAGTTCCAATTGTCCAAAAATGGTCATCAGAAGCCCTCTGTAAATACTTGGGTCTCTGCACTGCAATAATGCCATAACAAGTTTTTGTAGATGTTGCTGGGATTGAGGTCCTGTGGCCTCTTATCCAGAGAGAGAACATGATTTCTCCCAGCCTACAAAAGGCTATTATGTTCTGGGTTTGCCTTTGTTTCTAGGTGAAATCAGAGCAGGGCACTACATTTTCTAAATTACTATGACAAATTACCATTTGGTAGGAAAAGTTTAAAAAGTCTTGGGATTGAGCGTCCCCAAGTCACTTGTCAGAGTGGTCCTCTCTGCATGCAAGCCTTCAAGCTTTGCGCTTCAGGCGGGGCTAGTTAGTACACAGCTCTTCAAGAACTGCAGCTACAACTGTGAGGAAAGATGTCAGGCCCAGAGAGGAGTGGTACTTGGCCACTTCGCCTCTCCATCCCTTCCATGGACACAACCCACTCCAAATCCTCAGGACCCTCAACACTGTACCTCAGAAGGGAGGTTTACCGGTAGCCTGGGGATCTTCAAAGGGCCTGAGCACACAATTACCTCTACGGGGCAAATGGATCTGGTATTGCTATTCTCCCTAGCTCTCTTGGCCCTGGATCCATCAACGTTGTGATGCCTCGGCTTCTCTCAGGGGAGGGCCTTCCACAGCCACCCAGCAAGCCTCTCATGGGTCCCCTAAATAAAGTGGGTCTCTTCCTGCCAGCACCTTGCCCCTCTGAAGGTCTCAGCAGAAAGCATCATGGTTACCCACCCAACAGCCCTAGCCCACAGGTGCTAATTATCTCTGCAGTCAGGAGAGGAAACTGAAATGGAGAAAAGACATGAAATAATTCATCCAAGTTACCAGAAGCAGCAATGCAGGCCTGGTGCGTGCTCCTGACACCATCCAAGGTCTGACTGACTTATTCCTGAGCACTCTTTGCCTGGACCTAGAGGTAAAGGTTGCCTCCTCCGATAGTGTTCACTCATAACAAAAGGCTTTTTAAAAATTTATTTATTTATTTATTTTTGGTAGGGAGTACTTTATGAAGTTCTAGTTCAGGACTAGCTCGAATTCATAAAGTATTTGGAACGGGTGACTCATGGGTGACAACTTCAGGGATAAGACCGGGGCCCAGCAGAGGACAAAACCACCTAGTCGTAACCCAGTTCTGCAGCTCAGCTGGTTTCTGGTGGCCTTGACCCCATGCTTCCCTCTTTCTCCTTCTACTGTGTGCAAACTTCCCCAGCCCATAGCCCTGCCCTGTTTCTTTGTTTCCCACTCCCTCTTCCAGCCATCTGGATTTGGTACTTAGTAGCCAGGCAATCACTAGATGCAAGCCAGTGAGCAGGGACAACACTGACTATACCTCACAGCCTGCCAGAGGCCACAGCTGGCAACCCCGATGCAACAGGGTGGAGAGGTGTTTGGGTCACCAGGGTGCCAGCCCCATGAGTGGATTAATACCCTCATCACGGTTTACTGTAGAAGTGCGTATAGCTCTTCTGCCTTCTGCCATGCGATGACACATTCAGCACAAGGCTTTTGCTAAATGTCAACCCTTTGGCCGTGGACTTACTTCCCAGTCTCCAGAACTGTAGTCCTATAAAGTTTCATTGTGTGCCAATGACTTAGCTGTATGTATTATGCTGCAATAACAGACAAAACAGCAGAAAAGACAAGGTCTTCTTCATCTCATTGGTACTAATTCTCTGCTTATTTCTTCCTGTACCCAGAGTCTAAGTTATGATGGAAGTGGAGGGGGGAGGGCAGGGGAAGGGCACCTCCCAGGTCATGTACATAGCTTATACGCACAGGCAGGCCAACCTTAGCTAAGGAGTTTTTCATTTCCTCTGCTCTACCTCAAGCTACTAGCTAGCTCATTTATGCCAGAAGACTTACAGAAATGAGCTCTTTTCCAAGGCTATCTACAAAATGCTTGATAAGGTTTGCAGGACCCTAGTACTGCCCAGATCTAACCACCAGCTTTACTGCTGGGTCTTTCCCCTGAGAGTCTGGACAGCAGCCGCTAGGAAGAGCCCTCTACTTCCAGCCACAGGTCTCCCAGGAACCTTTTCTGCCTCTGCAAGGGAGACTCAGTTCATTGGAGGACCCTCTGGGTCATATGGGTAAGAAATACCATTTTCTAGGATCTTGGCCTATCTCTTGTCTGGTTTTGCCAGTTCTCTATGTAGAGAAACTCCCATAGAGACAGGTATGACCAGAAGCCAGCCCAGAACCTTTACTGAACCCTCTGAAGCCCCCAGCAGCCTTCCCATCTGTCGATGGCCTGGCTTCTACCCAAGGTGTACTTCTGGCCAAACCAGCTGCCTCCCTGAGGGCCCACTGTTTGCTTGGGTACTCTTACTAGCATCTGCCACTCTGCCCCCAGCTGGGCACTGGCTTCTGCTCAGCTCTGCAGACTAGAAGGACCCCACAGTTAAGAGTCACCTTTTGGGAGGAACGAGAAGCACTTCCAGAACCAGGTCATTTTCCTCATCCTGGAGCCAGGTGTAGAACACACTATGGTCTCCCAGGACAGGGGACAGTGCTGGTCATCCTGAGGAATAATACAGAGTACCCTGGAACCCCACTGGCCTGTGCTTTCCCTGTGCTTGGCAAATCCCAAATGCACTCAGTATGTATGTGGGGGGAGGGGTCACCAGAAAGGTTATGCAGTTCCTATATGCCCTGCAGGGGCTCAGAGTTTCCACCCAAATCCAATACTTCTAGAAGGGCTTGCTCTTGGTGCCAACTCCCCTGGTGCCCTTGTCATTAGAGTTCCTGGACTTACCACCAGAAAAAAAATGTGGGTGTATCTGCTTACAGAGGAGAGACTCTTCTTGGCCCAAAGGCTAATTGTCAGTCTTAACTAGATGAGTTCCCAAGCCCACCCTGGGAACTCAGTTCCCATCAGAACAAATTTAGGGAAATACCCCCACCCCCAACCCCAGCAGAAATGCAGGATTCTCTGACCTTGGCATTCCACACCAGAGGCTGTACCGCAGCCATGCTGCCTGGGTCTTAGGAGCCTACCAGCCAAGAACCCTGAGCAGAGGCTGGGAGCCCAGACAAGGCTAAGGGGAGCACTAGCATCCCCCAGGCAGACCCCTAGCCCTGGCCTTATGCTGACTTTCAGAGTCAATCTGCCAGGTTAAGTTCAGGGAAAGGGCACCAATAGGGAGCAGGAATCCAGTAGGCAGAGGACGCGCCATAAATATTTGTGGAGTGACTACATGAGGGGCAAGTGAGAAGGGCTTCTTGGAAGAAGTCCTGGTGGCCCCTGGCTTGGTCCAGTGAAAACAGGAAGCAAACTCAGGGACTGCAGGAACAAGCCCAGAGGGTGAAGTCAGTTTCCATAGAGCTGTTTCAAAATCTACTTGAAGATTGTAGGCAAGCAGGCAAGCCGCCTTGGGAATCTTTAGCCCAGGACCTCACAGCGTTTTTGTGAACATGGAGTTAGCTTCTCTATCCTAGGTGAGGAGCAACCTCAATATGTGGACCCCCTGTCCCCAGCTCAATAATCCAGAGCCTGCTGCCATAGTGGGGACCTTACCTTGGCACTCGTTCTGGGCAACTGGGCCTCAGCCTCTCCCACGGCAGACTGGTGATTGTCTGAAGCCCCGAAAGCTGCTCTACCTTTAGGCAAAAAAAGAAAAACGAAAAGAAAAAGAAAAACCTCAGTGATTGTCTCTGTCAGCCTCTTTTCTCCGGAAGGTTCCTGGTTGGTGTCATCTTGTCTCTGTGGGCACAACTCCCTCCCTGCAGCAGCTTACTCACCGGTGTGCCTGAAAGCCTGCCAGTTGTGTGGGGGAGGCAGGGGACCCACACCCCTCTCTGCCTGACACACACTGGGGCATGCCTGGAAGAGGACCCCAGGACTTCAGAGTGGCCTCCAGCTGAGACCCAGATAGTAGCCTGCTTGCTAAATGTGTTTATGAGCTTAGCAGGGGACATACATAGGTGCCAACCAGCTCTGCATGGGAGAGTGACAAGAGCTGGATAGGAAGGTATTCCCGGAGTGCCAGGGATGTCAGGAAGAGGAGTGATGGGCCTGCAACCCCAAGCCTTCTGAGTTTAGTTCCCACGCTTGGCCAGGCCTCCGGACCACTTCCTACCTTGCATCTGGCCATGTCTCTGTCCTGTTGACCCAGGAAGGATTTGCCTGAGCAGGCAGCTGTCCCTTCTCCCCAGCAAGCATTCAAGACTAGACCCGCCCAGCATCAGGCAGGATCAATTGCCATCAAGCCCCCATCCCCAGCTCTCAGCTGACCAGCCACTGTCCTCAGATCTGGCTGGGCACACACACTCTGACACACCCTCACCCTCTCACACACGTGGGTCCACACCCAGTACAGAGCCACCTACCTGCACAGGCCTGCCTATGCCAATCCAGTCTTGCTTTCCAAATACCAATGGCCCTGGAAGCCACACGCTTACAGAAAGATCCCCTTGATAGGTGAGCTCAAAGCCAACACAGGAGGACTCCAGTCGGTGTGGACCAGACTCCCCTTCTCTTCTAGCACCTTCAGAGGACACATGGGCAGCCTGATCACCATGTCTGCTATTGTACTCTGCCAGCTGCGGTCTCTCCCTGGGCACCTCTGGCTCCCTCCGTGCCTTCCATGTCCTTAGGGGGTAGTGGCAGCTTCCCAGCGAGTTCCATCTTCCTCCAAGCCGAGGCAGGGAGGGGAGAGTTAGAAGGGGCGGGCCTCAGGTACACCTCCAAGTTTTCAGCTCCCCAAATAATCAGATGCAAAGGGGGAAGGAAGAAAAGCCAAGGCGGGTGGGTGACTCAGTGACGGTGGGCCGGCTTAGTCACCTGGATGGCTGCTTGCTGCTCCCGGTACGTCAGAAACCGAGCAGTGCCCTCCCCCCACCTGCTGTGGTCCGCCGCTGCTTTCAGGAGGAGCTGGCTTGGAGCCTCCAGCGTGTCCAGGCTGCGGAGCAAGCTGCAGCCTCTCCCGCCTTCCTCTGACCAATTGATCAGGGCCCCGTAGCCCCGGCCGCGGCACGCCCCTCCTCCACCGAGCACCCCAGCTCACTTTGGGATTTCTCCATTAGATCCTCAGGCAGCGACCTGCTCCTTTAGGGTGCGAGCAGCTCCAACGTTGCCTGGCAATTTTGATATCGTCGGGGGTTGCCATGGGGAGGAGGGTGATGTCATTGACACACACACACAAAAAAACCCACTGAATTTACAAATCAGCTGGGGCTGGAGCTATTTATAAAAACACGTTTCTCACTGCTTTCCTTTTCTGAGGGGGAGGACGAAGAAGGACTGAGGGGTGGGGCTCATGGAAGCCTACTGTAGTCACCGTTGCTCCCCAGAAGCCAGACCTTCTTGGCTCAGCGCCAAGTCTCACCCCCTCTCCCGCCCCTGCTCTAGGTTTGCAGCTGTGTGTCTCAGCCCTGGCAGGCGTGGCCACAGCTGGAATGCACACCCCTTACTGACTCTCATCTGGTTTTGTCCTAAAGGGCAAAAAGGGTGAGGATGAATGGTGGAGTACTCAGCCCTGTGGGTACCAGCCTTCCGCTCTCCCCTGCCCCTGCATGCCCCTCCCCTGACTAGAAACAGTAGCACTGGCTGGAAAGGAGACTTGGGCTTTCAGGACGCCCACCAGCTGGTTCTCTGGATAGCTCTTGCTGAGCCTTCTGCCTCCATCACTGGCCATTTTTCTTATGTCCATCTGTGAAGTGCCCAAGTTTCAGTCTTAGCCAGAGGTTTGTCTTTTCCCTGTTCCCATCCATCACTCCATTGTGACACCTCCTCTCCGTGGCTTCCACTAAAATCCAGTGAAGGCTGGTCTCAAACCTTTGAAGTAGTTGTTCCATTATGGGCAACTCACCCCACAGTGGCCAACACCTGTTCCTAGACCCACAAGTGCAGACAGGAGGGAACTGGGAGTTGATTCTAACCACCTGACATCAAAGATGGCACTAAGGTGTACATATTGTTTTTGAATATCCATTCTTAACCTTTTCCTAAAATTTGGCTAACGCTCTAAGCTCTGAGTTTTCCTTCTTGAGGTCACATCTCAGCTCCACAGTACATTGGTTGAGTGACCTTGGCATGCTGTTTAACCAACTGAACCTCAATGTCATCATCTATAAAATGCAGACCATTTCACCTGCCTCCCAGGATTGTGGGGGTTTAGCGCACACAGTTCCTGGCTCAGGGACTGTTCATTGGAGAGCTCAATGAACATCTGCTTTCTTCTTGCTTGGTCTACATCGTTTATTGCTCTTCCTTACTTACCCAGTTGCCAAGTTCATCTTCTACTACCACGAGTCCCAGCCACTGCCTGTGCAAAGGTCTCAGGTTGCACATTCCAGTCCCCACATCATGGAATCAAAACACCAACGCCACCCAGGGGCCAAGAGGAAACATTTCCCCCTTCATTAGGTAGGCAGTTCCTTTTGGAGAACTCTGTGTTTCCTCTTGGTCCTCCAACACAACATTGTGAGGGAGCAGTTATAAATGACGCACATAGGATCTGAAACACAGGCAGATGCAGATTAACTCAGAAACATGTCTATGATGGATCATACCTGTGATTCCATTCGACGACTAAAGCAGGGGGATTACTGTTAGTTGGAGGCTCTAGCCTAGGCTACAAAAGAGTTCTAGACCTGCCAGAATCTAATGTGCACCCTCCCAATATATTAGCATTTCTTGTGATCAGAAAAAAAAATGGAAGCTATAATAAGGTTCACTAACATGGATACTTCCTAATGCAACCAAGTACCTGGATCTTTAAGAAGGATGGAGTTGGCCAGCAAGATGGCTCAGTGGGTAAAAGTGCTAGCCACACAAACCTGACAATCCTAATTGGAGCACCAGATTCCATAATGGAAGGGGAGAGATTATCCTCTGACCTCCATATGTGTGCCCTGGCATTTATGCAAACACACACTAATAATAATAAAATAAAATTTAAAAATTATATGTTTGTATGTGGGGAAGGATAAGAGTGCCAACTAAGAATCTACTTGCTGCAAGACAATGAGAAAACAGCACTTCATATTGGCTGAAAAATAAAAGATGTTGCTACATCTGTGTTTAACGACAAACTCTCATGCTGTTCCCCCGAGATGGGTCCTAGTAAATCTTTTACTTAAAAAAAAAAGTTAACTTTTGCATTATTTGAAATTGTCACTGAGTGAGCATATTTTTTTTTTAGTTTTAAAATTATAAAGTTAAAGATAAGCAAGAAGGACTGGAGAAAATCCCAGTGGTAAGAGCACTGACTACTCTTCCAGGGGACCCAGGTTTGATTTTCAGCTGCACACGGCAGCTGGAACCACCTGAAACCCAACTCTAGGGGATCTGACGCCCTTGTCTGGCCTTTGTGGGCACCGGACACACACATGGTGCACAAATATGCAGGCAAACACCTATATATATAAAATAAAAACTCTAAAGAAATAAGCATGAGTTTAAAATTTCAAATACAGAAAAAAGCTAACATGGGAACCCACAAGTTATGAAGAATAGTTAAAATACTTGTATTTGAACATCTCTCAATTTCATTTTAAGGCAATGTGGGCATATGAAAAATCATTTTTTCTTCTTTCAAATTTCCAGAAATTTTCCGTTTTAGAAGGAAGGGCAACATAAAGATTGAAAGAGCTGAGAGGCGGGGTTTTTTATTTGAAAGAATAGTTGATTGCGATAACAATTACAGTCACTCTCTTTAGGTAATGGGACAGTTCTAGGTTCCTGTTGGTTTATAAGAAGTAGCAGAAATCCTGAAGAAACTGCCAGCATCCCCAGTCCAGACACATCTCCCTTCTGCTACAAAACCCAGCAGTCACAGATAACGGGCGAGGGCATGAAAAACAAAACAAGCCACCTCCCAGTCTCCCCTGGACCAGCCACGTTCTCCAGATACCAGCCCGGAGGATGGAGAACAGCACAGAGAAATCAAGGCAGCCTCAGGGCCTCTAAGCATGGGATCCCAGTCTGCAGGGATGCTCACACCTGGACAAAAGCTTCGAAGCACCTAAGGCAACCCTGCCCGGGGACCAAGAGGATTCTGATTGGTTGGCTCAGGTCATGTGTCCACCTCTCACTCCGACGAAGGGGAGGAGATTCTGGAGACAGTGCTTCTGCTCTCACACACGTGAGCTGAAAAATTAATGTGCTCCCATTAAAGGAAAGGGAACTGGGTGCCCGACCACCAAAAACACCCTCAGCAACAACAAACGCAACAGCCAGGGAGCGTCACAGTATCTCCACCACTTTTTCTAATTGAGGTCACTTCCTGAGAATCAGCAGTTATTGTCTCTTACATTCCTCTGATCTTTCGGGACTTCTGAAAGCTGATGGCCTGCACAGACTGAGACCCAGTCCTGTGTCATGTTGCATGGTTGGGGGATGTGGTAAGATATCTGTAAACTCGGGTCTGTACACATGTGCACACACACACAGGCCATATGAAGGGAAGATCTGCCACGAACCATAGACAGAATTCCTGAAAAGGCTTGACTGCTTGTTGCAAGTGAGAAGTCTCAGATATCCCAAGTCCTGGCCAGTGGTATGCCCGACACCCTCCTTGTCCTTCTGGAGTGGCCATCCTCACTCCAGCAGCCTCTGAGCTCTCTAGGACAGGATATAGCGGCTGCTTGTGTCCTGTAGTTGAATGAGGGACCATCAGAAGATGTTCCTTAGAACACGTGATTCAGAGCTCAAATGGATTCGAGGAAGCCCCACCTCTTCTTCTAAAGACGCCAACTGTCTACGGCCATACCACCCTGAACGCGCCCGATCTCGTCTAAAGACGCCAACTGCAGCCCTGGGAGATGAGGTGATTCAGCACAAACACAGAGGAAATTACAGGCAGTGGGGAGTAGAAGGTAGCTTTCCTCTCTCTCAGGTTTGGGTGTTCCCGACTGCTGACACAGGCCCATTGTAGCTGGAAGCCCTGAATGCGATATGATATTCCAGTGACTCTGGCCAGGCTGCGGCAGTCCTGTCCGCATGGACATTTTGGCCTTTAAATTTTGGCTCCCAGGGATCTGCTGCAGTGTGAGTCAGCCAAGCCAGTGTCCTTACGACTTCAAAATAAAGTCTTTCGTTTTGCTCGCTTCTGTTTTTGTGAATGAACACAGATGCACAAACTCAGTAGTGACCTTCCTTACTTCACAGAGTCATGTCGGCAGGAACAACTGTTTGTACTTGCATTGTCCCATTTCATGGTTTTAAATCATTTTTGGGGGTGTGTTTGGAAAAGCCATGTCAATAACGAAAACTAAAGCTTTTATACACCAATAACTCCAAAGTTTTGCCTTAAGTGACAAAGTGTTAGACACAAACTTTGGGGTTCCAGTGTTTCCAAAAAGTTCCTCTTTATGGCCCCAGATGTCTTAATATTGTGGTGTTCCCCACAGTCCCTACCACCTCTTATATAGCTCTTTTTGCTGACTGAGCTGGGCTTGTCTCTACCTGCCTATGCTGTCAGAGCCTGGAAGAGAGGAGCCACACCCGCCCCGGCTCGGCCCAGCCCAGGTCAGGACAAGCCTGAGGGCAACAGCTTGGACACACGGACAGGTGTTGCCCCTGGATGCCCTGCACCTCAGAGCTGGCCTAGCCCTAGCCTTCAAGTGGGAGAGGCTAGACCAGAGGCAGAGGTCCATCCCAGGTCACTGCACCCACTCTAGGGGGTTGGCGACAAGGAGGAGACTCACTAGGTCCATTCAAGGTGTTCCTAGAGGGAAGGGGACCCCAGGGTCCTGTCGATGGGGATGCTCCAGGTCCCACGCATACCCTTTCCAGCTCTGCTCCACCTTCCTTGAGGTCTGCCGGCAGGCCTGTCTCCTTTCTCTAGATGTGGATGCCCAGGTGGCAGTTGATAGAATGTGGGCGGAACTCTTCCTCTTTTGGTAAAGGCAATTGAGGCAAGGGGTGCCAGGAGGGGCCACCAATGACCACCTGGCAGAGGGTGCTGTGGGCCACGTCCCCACCCCCACCCCCAGGCTTGACTTGGGGTGAGGTTGCTTCTCTTCCTGAAAGTAAAGAGAGAAGCCTTCCAATATCGGGGCTGTGCTGCAATTCTGGCTGCCAGTGGGAGGTGGGGAGGAACTGTGAGGGACCTAAAGGAAGACAGGACTCTTCCATGAGAAGCCTGCACATCCACCACGACCCAGTTTCGGGGGGCTTGGGAGGTGAAAGACCAGCGTTCCAAGCACAGAGCCAGGGCTTGGGCAGCAGGCGCACACTGTCCTTGTCCCATCTGCCCTTCCTTCTCACTTCTTAGTCACTGTGCGGTGGGGGAAATGAGTGAGGGACCCTGAGTCAGACTGTCACAGGGCCAGGAGTGACCCTGACAAGGGACCCTCCTCCAGAGGAGCTTTCGCTTGGCACAGGAATTTTCAAATAGGTAAATAGAGGCTGGAATTCTTTGGAACTGCGCACATAGGCTGCTCAGGAGACAGAGGCTGCACAGAGAAAAGCCCACATTGGGGGACATTTAACAGCCAGGCAACGAAAGGCGAGGCTCTCTCTATCTCACTTCTGCACAGACTCCTCAAAGCACCCCAAAGCGAGTGCAGTTACCCCAGATGGTAAAGAGGAGCCTGCAACTCAGTGTCTGAAGAGCCTGTCCCAAGTCCCAGAGGGACTGGCAGGCTCAAGATCTGGGGTCTGCGACCGGCTTTTCCAGGGGCAATTCAGGACAGAAGCAGGATTTACTGAGGAGGTTTGCGGGTTTTTTTTTAAGATGACACAGCACAGGGGCGGATCACTTGTAAGGGACCACCTGCCTCTGTGACTGGAGGGTTTCATGGCTGTGGGACAGGAAAGCCAGAAGCTTAGACCACAGGTAGAAGCTGGCTTTCAGTACTTAGCTGTTCTGCAGCTGGCAGCAGGCCCAGGAGCAGCCTATTGATGGCTAAGTGCTTCATCCCTACAGAGGAACATATACAGGCAATAGTACCTCCAGGAGCGGCTACCCATTGCTGTCAGAAAAGGGAGGGGGAGAGAGAGAGAGAGAGCTGACTGACATTTCAGTAGGAAAAGGATGAAAAAGAAAAGTCTTTTGTCAGTGATGGGCACTCATCCAGATCCTGGCCAGGTGGCCCTGGAAGTGAGTGAGGATTGTCTAGGGAGGGGTGGGGTTAACTCTGAGGGGTTAAGGGCAATGTAGATTGCTGCTCAGAAGTCAGTCAGAGGACAGTTACAAACTGCAGTGCCAAGTGGGATTGGCTGGAAGCCAGGGGGCCACAGATACAGATGTGCAGGGCCTTCCTACCAGCCTAGAAAGTGCTGGGCCTTTGTATTCCAGCACCATCCATTGATGCAGAACCTTCTGAAAACGCCCCAGTTTCCAGGAGAGCAAGGGCAGCAGGAGGCCTGTGGAGGGTGGCTCCCCAGACCTTAGCTAAAGGGGCTTTTTCTCCTCACACATATTATGGGTTACTCAGTGTGCTAAACCTCACACCACCTCAATGAAATAATCCACCCAGCCAACAAACTCCTCCTGAGTGCCTGCTAACTGCAGGAGATAACTCAGCAAGTGCCCATCTGCATGAAGTCTGTAACCTGGGCAGACACTATCCCGTTGTAGAGCTGGGGAAACTAAAGTTTCCTAAGGCTAGCTCACTCACTCAGGTAGTGGCAGAGCGTATCTAAGGAACATTCATTCCTTTCTTCTCCCTGCCTTTTTCTACTTCTATTCACAGAGCAGACACTGTTGATTGTCCTTCTAAACCAGCTTCATCTCCCTTTGCAGATGAAGCCTGTTTATCCAAATGCACACCTTCTACCCTCTACATGGAGCAGACACTGTTGATCGTCCTTCTAAACCAGCTTCACCTCCCTTCTTGGTGGATGAAGCCCATTTATCTGAATGCACACCTTCTACCCACGAGCCTAGGGAAGAGTCCCTTCCCAGACCTGGGAATGAATGTGGATTAAACCAAAACAATCTCAGTAACTGCTTTTTCTTCCCTTAGGCAGGAATTGGCTTAGGCCCCAAATATGTGACATTCTGGCCAAGAGATGCGTGGGGAGACTGCCTGGAAGGGTGTCTGCAAGGTCTGTTTGCTTTGTCTTCTTTTTTCCAGCTTCAAGTTGCCCAAACTGTGGTAGTCAACTGCTCTCATAAGGGGACCAGCCTGAGGCAAAGGCCAGCATTTGATGACAGTTCAGGGTGGGGGTGACAAGAAGACACCACTGAATACTATGTGCCTGCTGCGTTCCAGGCTCTGTCGTGTGAGGGAGCCATGCCTTTCTGGTTTTGTTGTGGTTTTTGCCAATTCAAGGCAGCTCCAACTGCTGCCCAGCTGAGGTGGCTCCTGGCTGTCCTCTCCATTAGCTTTCACTTTCTGAGTGTCCTAACAGACTATAGGTTCTACATCCTCAGCTCTTGCTTGTGGCTTTCCTTGAGATGTCCCCCTAAGGTCTCCCCACCCCCACACCCAGCTGAAGAGATGGCTCAGCAGTTAAGGGCTTTGCTGCTCTTGCAGAAGACTTGAGTTCGGTTCCCAGGACACACAAAGAGACCCACAATCACCCGTGACTCTAGTTCCAGGGGATCCCACACACTCCTGTGACCTCTGCTGGCTCCTGCATGCTGTGGTGAACGTACACACACTGTGGCACATATACAAACACACGAAAAGACTTTATACTTTTTCTTATTATTGTGTGTGCACGCTGTGTGAGGAGCACGTACGCCACGGCTATCTGGAGCTATGTGCAGGTCTGAGGACAACTTTGTGGTCAGTTCTCTCCTACCACACATAGGTTTTAAGGACTGAACTAGGTTTCCAGGCTTGTGTGGAAAGCACCTTTACCCATGAGCCACCTTGAGCTTTACCATGAGCCACCTTGCTGCCTGTGCCGACTCTGATTTCTCTTGTGTTCTTTCTTGGCTACTTTGTTGTTATATCCCATACACCCTAAATTATAAACTCTTCCCAGGGAATGAACAGCCGTTCTATTTCTTTAAATCCCATGATAGGTGAGGGGTCATTGTGAAGCTTAATAAATATTTATTGGTTAGGTTTTTTTTTTTTTTTTTGAAACCACATTCCAGGATATCATTTGCTGCCCTGGAGGAGGTCTGTGGACTGGTTTCAACAAGCAGTAAGACAGGAGTCAATGACTGCAGCTGGAGGCCATGCAAGTAGGCGTGCGAAGCATCTCACTGGCTCATGGCTAGGATTCAACAATGGGGCAGTCCCAGCCATGCCCTTCTCAGGGTTGGATGCCGGGCAGACAGATCAATCTATGACTTGCTGTGAGCCCCAGAAAGGTCTGGCTCCTCTCTCTCCTGCTCACTGGCACAGCCTGTGTAGAGGGACTGCAATGGCAGACTGGCCCGCTCTGATCCCCAGCCGGTCACCGGCAGGGCCACTTTTCCAGTTCCTGAGTCAAGCTCAGGGAACTTCCTATTCCCCTTCCCCCCGACTTTTTCCTATTAAGCAACCAATTGCCTCACATTCAGAAAGGGAGACAGCAGAGCACAAAACAAAAAGGCTCAAAAGCCCAAGCGCAAGGATTTTGCCTTGTGTGATGTCAGTGGGTTCTGCTCGCTAAGCCAGCCGGGGATTTCCCGTGTAGGGAAAAGGAGGGGAGGGGAACGAGGCACCACGTCTGTAGGTGGCTTGTGGGCAGCACTACCCTGGTGTGTGAAGGTAGATGGGGCCCGAGATAGATTCGTGCTCTCTGCACACAGTGCAGAAGTCCCGCAGCGGCAGGTCAGGGACCCTTTGGATCCAAACAGTCTTATGGACCAAAACGTGATCTGGTTTTTGTTTCTTTTGATATTACTTCCAACCTTTAGATTTCAGAACAATTTTGTTATTGTTGTTTTGTTTTTTGAGACAGGGTTTCTCTGTGTAACAGCCCTGGCTGTCCTGGAACTTGCTTTGTAGACCAGGCTGGCCTTGAACTCACAGAGCTCTACCTGCCTCTGCCTCCGAGTGCTGGGAGTACAGGTGTGTGCCACCACTGCCCAAACAAAACGGTTGGTTTCTTGACTGTTTTATCCCAGTCCAAGTTTAGGTGCACTGAGTATAACGCATTAAGGCAAGGCAGGAAGTGGGCTGAGGATGTGTCTAGGAAACAGAAGGCCCTGGGGGTCCATCTCCAGCACCTCAAAAAGTACAGACTGGATGACCAGCACAATGAGGACACTGACTACCCAGGCCACTTGGCCACAGGCCGCTTCCAGTGCTGAGGGGTACTATGCTCCCCATCTCCAAGCCTGCCCATTCTGCCTGTCTACCCAGAGACCTCTATCCCCTAGGGTCAACTTTCCAAGCTGAAGGTAAGGGGTATTGAGGTTTCGGCCTGACGTGTTCCTACAGGGTAACAGAGCTGCTGCCAGTAACAGGGGAATGGACACAGTGCACTAGCTGAACAAAAGAGAACACATGGGCAATGGCCAATCCAATAGAGCGAGAAAGCAGATGTGCCTAGCGCTCCGGAAAATGGGAAGCGGATCAGGTGCAGGTCCTGGCTCACCCTGCAGGCCCAGACCACAGAGAAGCGGGAGCTTGGCCTAGGGTGGAGGGTCACTGGAGGGCCAAGCCATACCGTGTGCTTCAAGACCATTTATGTCCTCTATTACAGTTGGTTTTAATGTCAACTTGCCACAGATTAGAATCCCTCAGTAAGGAGCCTCACCTGAAGACTGTCCTAGTGCCTTGATTGATGTGGGGAGGCACACTCCGATTGTGGGTGGCACCTTCAGGTAGCAGCCCACACGACAAAAGGCATCACAGAAGGATGTTCATCTCACTCTGCGCTTGTTTGGCCTCTCTTGTGCCACCAACTTGATTCTCTGTGTTGCTGAATCCTTCACTGATAGTAGAACCAGTTTCCAAGCTTCCCTCACAGACTAGGAACCACCAGCTCTCCAGGATCCTCCCGGGCTCCCAGGGGGCACCCCACCCTATGGAAGTCACTGCTGGTTGTTGCCTCCTCACCCCACCAGCAAGAGGCAGCAATTGTAGGGCTCCCCCAACTGCTGAGGCACCCAGCTTCAAGGACTGAGTAACTACCAGGTTCTCAGCACCTCAGGTATGATTTCAGTAGCTGCCACTATTTTATAGGTCACTTAACACGTTTATTCATCTCCTTGGTTCTGTCTGTCCTTGTAGAGCGAGCTGACATCTCCCTTTCAGGTTTGCTTCAAAGACACTTTCTACACCCCCACACCGAAACTGTCAATACCTTGACCCATCTGTAGGGTCTGTGGTGTTCATTTTAGGGACCTTGACCATGCTTAGGCCATATACATACTGCACAGCTTCTCTGTGCAAAAGGCAGTTTAGGAGATGTTTTGGGTGCAGTGCTCTGCCTCAGCTTCTCCTGGCTCTTCCATACCATCTACTCCCAGTCTCTCGGGCTTTCTCTGGACGGTTTATGGGTGTTCTACTATCCATGGGATGCTTTGTCCCCTAGCTTTTGCTCCTTCTTCTGCTCCCCACAGCCCAGGCTGATCTACTGCTATGTGTCCTATGTGTTCCTGAGACCTCACTCTCACAGAGGGTTTTGTCCTCACAACTGGGAGCTCTAAGGCTGGTGCTGGCCTTTTGAGTACTTATTTCCTGGAAGTTGTGCTACAATGTTCTAAGGCTCACCTGATTCTCCATATCCTTTGTTCTAACCTCGAGGAATCCTGGTGACCTAGAACGTGGCTGCCTTGATGACTCTCTTGCCGCCACAGGGCTGGAGGAACAACTCCCCAAGCTGTTGTATTTATGCTGCCGGGTTTGAACTCAAAGCCTTACTCATGTGTGTAAAGCATGTGCTGTACCGCTGAGCCATGTTCTGGTGCTAACGCACTTTTCATTAAAAACTAAGCATTTATTTTCATGATGCTGGCGATGAATCCCAGGGCCTTACAAATGCTAAGCAAGCACCCTGCCACTGAGCTACGTCTCCAGCTCCCAAATGCTTTTCAACATACCTCACTGAAGTGAAAGGAAGGGTTGGAGCAATTAGACAAAAAGCATCACGTGATGGGGTGAGCCGAACCAGCTCTGTATCTGCAGCACACATGGCATCTGTTTCAGCCGAACATGAACCCAAATTTAGTATGCATGGAAATAAAAGAATACATGCCACAAAGAAGACACTTCTGAAATGACGGTTGCAGAGATAGTCTCTATAGCCCAGGCTGACCTCAACCTCGAGGTCCTGCTCAGCCTCTGAATTACAGGCATACACCACCACACCTGGCATAACTTTAATCTGAAAGGTATAACCTAGACAGTGAAGTATATCATAACGTGAATTTAAGTCACTTAGCATGCTAATGCAGCATGATAAAAAGGCATACTAAAGTAAGATAGGGAACTAAGGAGAGACATTAACCTCAGAGCCAATATAATTGATCTCTGAATTTATAGTCACCCACGCCCCTAGTATTTTCATTTTTGAGAAGTACACATATTACAAAGGGGATTGAAAAGTAGCAGTTTGGGCAACCTCAGTGTCAGGGAGAGGCTGATATAAGCTTGAATAACTACTGCTGAGCATCAAGTCAGCCGTGGGGCCTCTCAAGAGCAATAGCAGAAGCAGATGTTTTGGTGGGGAAACAGGGCATCTGCAGATGCTCGACGCATGCCATCAACGATCCTTTCATAATCATACAGGATCAGCTTGGGACAAGTCAAGGTTTTATTCAAAAGGAGTATTTTTAAATTATTAATTTTGTTTATTTGTGGACCTGTGAAGACAACTTGAAAGAGGTTTGTCCTTCTGCCATGGGGGCCCCAGGATGCTACTCAAGTCACCAAGCTCAGGGGCCAGGCCTTTTACCTGCTGAGCCATCTCAGCACATGCACACTCATGCACAGGCCATTAACACATGTGGAGGCCAGAGAACAACTTTCAGGAGTTGATTCTCTTCTTCCATCATGTGGGTTCCAGGGATCAAACTCAGGTTGTTAATTTACCCATCTAAAGAGTTTAATTTTTAAAAAGTTGGGCTGTGCATCATTCAATCCCTTGTTCACAGACACAAATGTGACACAGATGACAAAAATGGTGGCTTCAGAAGTGTACTTCGAACAGACCACAAAACGTTCAGACTCACTGAGTTTTCAGCATTCAGCTACATTCTCTAATGATGTTGAGATGAAGAGCCGAGGCTGGCTCAGAGGTTCAGAGCACTGGCTGCTCTCGCAGAGAACCTGAGCTTGGTTTCCAGCACAGCACACCCACACCGTGGCTCACCACCCATCAGCTCCATTTCCAGAGGATCCAACACCATCTTCTTCTGACTTCCATGAGCACCAGGAATGCACGCGCTGGACAGACATGCAGGCAAGACACTCAAACACATAAATCTTAAAAAACTAAGTAAAAACAAGGATCTGGGTTTGATTCCTGTCACCCACATGACAGCTAATGACTACAATGCCGGTTCCGGGGAATCCAGTTCCATGGGCACTGAGTCAGTGTGCTGAATAGATACCCATACTAAACAAATCTTTGAGAATAAATAAAAATGATAAAGCTTCCTAAATTTCCCAGGCTTTTATTTATTTAAGTTTTGAGACAGAGTCCTAGCTGTCCCAGAACATGCTCTGTAGACCAGGTTGGCCTTGAATCCCCCAAGACCCACCTGTCTCTGCCACCAGGGTTGGAATTAAAGGTGTGTGCCATGACACCTGGCACCCTAATGTTTTTAAAACATGCTAAAAGTGACTGCTTGTCTCACGTTCTATTACCTCTATGGGGAACTCATGGCAAACTGGTGCTAATGGCAAAATGTCTGGGTGTCACATGGGTCCCACTGGGGACAATGAGTCTCAGAAGCAGCGAGGGCAGTTGTTTGGGTAATATAAGTTCTTAAGGAAAATTTCTCAGAAAATATTTAAATTTAGAAAAGATTGCCAAATTGGCTTCTAAGAATGAACCTGCTAATGAGTGATTGCATTCTTAATCTCACTAGTGTATTTTTTCTTTAATATAATAGTCTACGTATTTAAAATATACATTAGACTTTGAGTATTTTGCCTGCATGTATGTATGCACACGTGTGCCTGGTGCCCTCAGAGGTCAGAAGAGCATGCTGGATCCCCTGGAACTGGAGTAACAGATGGTTGTGAGCCACCAACCATGTGGGTCCTGGGACTAAAACCAAGGTCCTCTGGAGAGCAACAAGTGCTCTTCACCTGAGTCATTTCTCCAGCCCCTCATGAACACAATTTTCATTCTTGTAAATGATGACACATTTTCAATGTCTTTCATTAGTGGACGTTGAAGTTCTCCCTTAAGTGTCTTAATAGGTTGTTCATTTCCTGTTTCTGTTCTGTTTTTCATACTTTGGTAAAAGGTTTTTTTTTAAAGATTTATTTATTATGTATACAGTATTCTCAGTATTCTGTCTGCACGTATGCCTGCAGACTAGAAGAGGGCACCAAATCTCATTACAGATGGCTGTGAGCTACTATGTGGTTGCTGGGAATTGAACTCAGGACCTTTGTTAAGAGATGGCTCTTAACCACTGAGCCATCTCTCCAGCCCCAAGGTATTTTTTATTTAGGTGCTGCTCTAGGTATTACAGTTAAGAACTAACATAAATTCCTTAAAGAGTTTAAATTGTAGTGGGGGATATGGAAAAAGGCATTTGGATGTACAAGCACACATGAGGAATACTTCTGTGTGCACAAGATGGTGAAAGGCACTATAGAAAATACAGAAGGCGAAAAGGGCAGGAAGTAACAGTGAACCCGTGGGATGCTAATATTGCATAAGAAGGTCTAGCTCAGAAGAGATCTGAAAAGGGACCTGATTGAAGGAAGGAAGCCACCCACAGAACTGGAAAACAACCACTTGTCCTTTTAGAAACAAAGGTTTGTCCATACAGCAACTTGGCTGCCTAGCCTGCTGAAGAATTCGCTAGATGGAAACTTACATGGCTCCAAATTTCCTGGGTCAATGTAGGAAACTGGGAACTAAGGAGAGCAGGGGAGAGGGGCTTGATTACAGAAAGAAACCGGGTCATCATTTTATATTTTCAGTATAAGAAACAAAATAAAGATGTTTAAAGAGTTCTATTTTGGTTGAGAGAAAACATTTTTTAGTTATTATTTGGAACCAAATCATGTTTTATGGCTTAACTGTACAGTTTGCTTAAGGTTTTTTGTTGTTGTTGTTGTTTCATTTTTTGAGACAGGGTTTCTCTGTTTAACAGCCCTAGCTGTCCTAGAACTAGCTCTATAGACCAGGCTGGTCTCTTACTCACAGAGATCCATCTCTCTCTGCCTCCCAAAGGCTGGGAGTAAAGGTGTGCACCACCACCACAAGGCTTGCTTAATATTTTAAATTGAGATATTTACTTAGGAGTTTCTGCTTCCTAGTGTTCATGGAGCAGTAGTACTGACAACTATGGGGAAAGTCAGGTCTAATGTGGAAGAACATCAAATAGCATCGATTGCTTTAATATGAAATAAACAGCTAGATGATTTTCATTACCCTTATTGAAAAAAACCACCCCTCAAGGTCAAGAGCAGCTGGTGCTCTTCTCTGGTGTCCAGGGTCTCATCAGACTTACTCTCTTCCAAATTAGTCCACATTTCAGAGTCCTCTTTAGGTTTTGACCCCTGCTTCTTCAAGTCAAGAAAAGCCATCTTCTATCCCCTCAGCAATCCTTGCTCCCCTCTGTGCGAAATGACAGAAGGTGAGTATTCCATTCCAAAAGATTGGTAGGCACTTTTGGCAACCACAAAATAAAACTGCAAACACTCAAATGTGAGCCACGTGCAAAACACAACTTTGAAACCTCAGAAAAGTTGGTCTTGGGCACATCGTTTGACCTGTTTGCACCTGGGCATCTGCGCGAAGGCCAGAGACACCTGAACAAGTGGCCGATCAGCTGCTCATTATAGCCCAATGGCAGCTTCTCTAAATCTGGGACACATAAGTTTCCATGGTAAAATAATTCCTTTCCAAATTTAAGCCATTTATCACCTTAGTTTACAAATGTAGATGAAATACCAGAAGCACAAATTTAACAAAACCTTTTTTATTTTAACATACACAGTGAGTGCAAGAGTACATGTTGTAAAATTACAAAAGACAAAAGCAGAGAGGAAAGTAGAAACAAAAAGACTAAAAAGTACCCATTTGTATGGAATCCATTTTGAATAAAACAGGTGAAGCTGTCAGGGCAGTGTTCTATTAAAAACCATGCCACTCAGAGTAAACTGGAGAAAAGAACTGGTAGTATGTCCAAGTGTGCCCAAATTAAAAGACAGCATCTGCAGGCCACAACACAGCATAGCTTAGGAGGCAAGGACCTGTGAGGGACTCAACTGTCTGTCCTGCTGGAGGAGCAAAGCCCCAGGACTAATTACCTTCCCCACCTTCCACAAGGCTTTGTCCAGGTGACTGTGGAATGTGGTGTCAAAAAGTCCATTCATTTCTGTTGCAAGCTCCCTCAGGACAGACACTGTGGACTCATTACTGGCATTCAGGATCCGCACAAAGAATTTATTCCATAATTCATTGTTCTTTAGCCTAAGAAAATATAAAAATCATTTCTATCAAGATCAGGTATATGAAGATTAGAATTCTTTCAGCTTAACCCAGCAGTCCATCAATGTGCCAAAGTGATGCAGGGTAATACCCAGCAATCTAAGGTTGGAGACCTTTGGAAAGTTTAGGGAAGAACTACAAAAATAAGTCTACCATGGTGGTGTGCAATGCACAAAGGGAAAGCCATCCATTCTCTCCACCCAAGCCTGCTGATCTCTTCTGTATACTAAGATGCAGTAACGTCTCCTGGCCTCTCTTCTTTATAAACGGTACAAAGAAATTGCTTCCCCTCTGACTTTCCTGACTCCCACCTCAGGGGTCTGTCACCCTCACAGTTCTCTGAATGCTCAACTTAATTAAAGTACCTTGCTTACTTATTCTTGTTGTCTGTTCCTGGAAAACATCCGCTGCTACAGAGGGCAGGGATGCTAGGAGAGGCCAGCTCACCCCATCTCATCTGCCTGTTTAGCTACAACTAGCTGGTCCACAGCTAACTGGAAATGCCTATTGATCCAAACATCTTAAAGTAGGCTTCAAGCTATTTTGTTAACTTATTTATTATTGCTGTTGTCTGAGACAAGATCTCACTGTCTAGCCCTGGTTGGTTTTGAACCTCTTCCTCCCAAGTGCTGGGATTAAAGGTACAAGCCACCATCTCAGGCTCAAACCTACTTTAAAAACACATACAAGAGACAAATGTGATCAGTCAAGTTCTAAGTCAAATGAAGAAGAAAATACAACTTAACGTTTTGGAGAGGAAGGGTGGAGAAAGGGGCATTAAATCTTCAAGACTGATTTAAAGTGAAGACAAACTTAAGAGAGGGCAATAAGTCATTACTTGGTGAGCTTCTGTGCGGAAGCCTCTGGTGGGCATGCTATCTCCCAGGTTTACAACAGGCCCAAGGAGTCCGGGATGCTGAGAGACTATTTCTTTCTGCACCAGAGAACTCTGCTCTATGGTTTCGTTCTATCTACTCCTTAAATAAATATAGTCTAAAGTTAGTATATAATTTGGAAACTTAACTCTCTTCTTAAAACAATTAACTTTTGATAAACGCAGCTGTTAAAAAGACTAACACCAATTGGTTAGAAAATTATTTCTCTAAAATGTTTCTAATAGTACTAAACCAAGAAATGTCTAAACTAACTCCTATATGCTCTACCAAGGTTCAGCATGCCAGAAAGTCAGGAAAGTCTATGCCTTAGTTTCAGCCAGTAATTCTTTTCCCCTGTATTAGGTGCTCAGCAGATACTCTAGCAAGCGTAGAGAGAGATCACTGGAATTACAGCACATGGTTTAGGAAACTAAGGTTACCTCCACAGCAGAAACTGCTGAGAAAGGAGGGAACTGTTGGGATGGGTGGAAACCCCAAGCGGTACAGTACTTACTCAGAAGTATTTTGGCTAAGTTTCCAGAGGAGTCCATCCTGGAAGACCTGCAGGTGTTTCTTGAACAACAGCAAGTGTGCTAGGTCTGCTATACCCAACAGATCCACCTGAAATCACAAAACGGACCATGGGCTAAAGTCGCCTCTGCTTCTATTATGAACTTATAGAGTTGAAAAGCATGACAGAGCTTAACTGCATATTTTATGACATATTTTAGTAGATGTTCTTATCTTTACAGGATGGGGGAAGCCCCTCAAAGAAATGGCCAGAGATAACCTAAAGGATCATCATCATCCTTACTGTTTGTTTTTGCAAGGCAGGGTTTCTCTGTGTAGCCTTACCTGTCCTGGAACTTACTCTGCAGACCAGGCTGACCTCAAACTCACAGAGATTCTCCTGCCTCTGCCTGGCAAGTACTGGGATTAAAGGTGTGTGTCACGACCACCTGGCTAAGGTATTATTTTTAACAGCCAAAGACAACAGATGACCTGCCAAATCACATCGGCACAAGACTCCAGCTGTGATCTAATGTAGCCCATATGACCACTTCAGGTACACGCTACCTGTTCAGTCAGTAAATAACTTATGTCTAGAGCTAAATCAGAAGATGTTTGCATATAAAACAAGCATATAAAACACTTCACAATTGCCCTAGTGCTCTTTCCATATACATCACTGCATTTAGTCCTCACAAGTCTGATGTATAAAGGGCAGAAGATACTATCTTTAATGCAGGGTGAAAAGCAAAAAGATTAATTCATAAGGGTTGACATGGAGAAACAGAAACAGCCGGAGCACTTAAGTTACTGAGTTATGTATTTGCATGTGTATGTATATTTACACCCTTGAATGCTGACAGAAAGATGGCTACGTCTAAGTTGCATGGTGATACAATATTTGGAAATGCAGTCATCTTTCCTAGGCTAGCTTTCACAGCATATCGAGGTAAGGAGGAACCTAAGAAATGCTCTCCGTATTTGCTCAGGCTTGTCTTCCACTTACCTGGTAGGGAGAAGAACAGTTTTCCAGGATATTTTGTCCTTCCAGGGTCTGTACAGTCCGAAAACCACTGAAGGAAAAAGCATCTAGCTGTACCCTCAGGTCAACGCTGTAGGAAAAGTTCACGATCTTCACAGCGTGATCATTCTTATTGCAATCATAGGGATCGTGGATTCTGATTCAGAGTCAAGAGGAGATAAATAGAAACAGGCTGTGAAAACAATTTTGTGTGTCTTAGCCTTGCCAACAGTACCCTCCAGTGGATAGTCAGGAAAATGCACACATAGTAGTAGTAATGACAAGGCCAGTGCAAAGGGTTAAGATTGATTTGGCCACAAAGAATGTACCTAAACCTAACGTAAGGCACAGTGCATGGCCACCACAGGACATTTTCCAGTTTTTAGACTGCCATTGCCCTTCTTGTTACTGTAATAGGTGGGCTTTCCAAGAGCAAAGATTCCTCTTCTAAAGGTTAATGAAAAACAATTTATGAGAAGTAGAAAAAGACAAGATCTCCTGACTAAATTGGGAGCATGGAAACTTTGGTAGAAGGCTTAAGGGGAGGGGAAAAGCAGAGAAGGGAGCAAAAAAATGTAGAGCTCAATAAAAAAATCAATTAAAAAAAAGAAAAGCAATTTATAAGGTTATTTTTTTAGTGAGCTGCTATCTATGTTGTAAAGTTTCCTGTTTCAATTACCCCAACAGCACATTTTTTGGTAACCCCATCTCTTACTTCCTAAAAATAACCTTCAAAACACAAACTTTACTATCAAGTAAGTATATTTCATATAATAGTTTTTTGTTATGAATATCCAGAAACAATTTGACTGAGAGAAAAAAAAATCAACTCTTTCCGCATGCTTATTTTGCTTCCTTTCTCTATTAGTCCTCCAGCTCGTCTCTGGGACAAATGCAGGTCTTCCATCAGGCTTTACCTGACCTGGAGCACATACCTCTGCAGCAGGACTTTAGTGTTTACGGCAGCTCCAATTGTTTCTTGGCAGAGATCCAACTTAATTTTGTTTTCTAAAACTATGATCACTTAAAACATATTTTAACCTGGTGGTGGTAGTGCACACCTTTAATCCCAGCACTCGGAAGGCAGTTTGTGAGTTTGAGGCCAGCCTGGTCTACATAGTGAGTTCCAGGACAGCCAAAGATACACAGAGAAACCCTGTCTCAAAAACAAACAAACAAGGGCTGGAGAGATGTCTCAGAGGTTAAGAGCATTGCCTGCTCTTCCAAAGGTCCTGAGTTCAATTCCCAGCAACCACATGGTGGCTCACAACCATCTGTAATGGGGTCTGGTGCCCTCTTCTGGGCTGCAGGCATACACACAGAATGTTGTATACATAATAAATGAATAAATATTAAAAAAAAAAACCCACAAAACAAAACATTTTTTCTAAGTTTGAGTGTTTCCAGATTAATGAAGATCACACACACACACACACACACACACACACACACACACACACGGTCTACTCAGCACATTGCCAAGGGCAAAACCTCTTTTCCTCCCCACTCCCTGGGGATCAAACCCAGGTTACCAATCTCATTACCACCAAAAAATATTCCCACCCCTCAATCTTGTCTTCCTCACAAAATATGTAAACAATGAACTCAGTGACTTCAAAAGTCTCTTTCTCGGAGGCTGGAGATGGCTTAGTTAAGTGCACTTGTTACTCTTGCAGAAAACCAGGGCTCAATTTCTAGACTCTATATGATGGTATACAACCATCTATAGCTTTAGTTCCAGGGGATCCCATGCCCTCTCCTGCCCGCCACCTGGCATGGAGCATGCATGTGGTGCACACCCACACATGCAGACAAACGCTCACATATAAAGAAATAAAATATATAGTGGAACATGGTGACACAAAACTTTAATCCCAGCACTTGGTAGGCGAGGCAGGTGGATCTCTGTGAGTTCAAGGCCAGCCTGATCTACAAAGTGAGTGCCAGGCCAGTCAGGACTATGCAGAGAAACCCTGTCTCAAAAAAACAAAACAAAACATATAAATATGTACATGTACATATACATAATAAAAATAACAATAAAAAGGCTTTCTTGCTTTTAGTATTTTATGACTATAAAATATTTCCTGTCAAATTTGTTAAATAAGAAGATAAAGTCCTTTTGTTTCTTTTCCTGGTGTTAAGCTGAAGTCCCGGCTTAAGCTCACGAGGCAAGCACTCTACCACCAACACGTTCACAGCCACGGGATCCATTCCCAGCACCCACATGGCAGCTTACAAACACAGATCTGTAAGTCCGGCTGCAGTGGGCACCAGGCATGCAAGAGGCGCAAAGACAAACAAGCACAAAAAACACTTACACACATTTCTTTAGGGCATAAATATGACAATTATCCATGTTTTCAAAAAAAGTGGCCAATGTAGGAACATAAAAAGGCCCCACCTGTTTCTGAGGATCAGACTCTGTGGGCTCAGATCTCCATGGACTATCTCAGCTTGGTGAAGCTTCTCCACTATTGCCAAGAGGTTATAAATAATCAAGACTACTATTTCCTGAGTCACAAGTTCACTGTGTTGAAGAAGATCCTGGCGACAGAAAGACAGAAAGCTGTTTCTCCCTGGTGTACCTGCAGTGCCATCCCCTGACAACCACTGCTTGTGCACTTCCTTCTGGTCCCCACATGAATGCAGGCTGGATGGACCCTGGCCCCAGCTTCTTTAAAATGAGGTCTCCTGAATGCTAGAAGGTTTAATCAGACCATGGGCAAAGAACATGAAGAAAAAGGAAAGGTGTGCTTGCTGCCAAGCCAGAAGACCCTTGTGATCCCTGGAATCTACAGAATGAACAAAAAAACCGACTTCTGCAAGCTGTTCCCTGATTGCCACATGCGTGTGCACGCTCACTTACATGTGAACACACACACACATAAAATAAAACATTAATTTTTTTTATATTTTGGTAGCAAAATCTGAAGAACACAGCAAAGAATACAATGATATATTGCATCTGTATTTTACAAAGTATGCAGGGGAGACAGAATAGTCAAGACAAAAATTTTATTTTGCTTTAAATGAGTTGATAATTATTCTAGTTAGGTGGCTCATTCATTCCCTTCACGTCCCAGGATAAAATGTTAAAAATATCAAATAGGTACTTGATAAAACCACTGGAGAAGAAGGCCGGGGGGTAGTTCACTGGCAAAGCGATTACCTAGATGCTAGATGTACGGGGTCTGGTCAATCCCCAGCACTAACACCAACCAGAACCCCTCTGCCTTTTTAAAAAAAAAAAAAAAAAAAACAAAAAAAAACAAAGCATGGTGGTGCACACCATTAATCCCAGAACTTGGGAGAGAGAGGCAGCTGGATCTCTGAGTTTATGACCAGCCTGGTCTACAAAGTGAGTGCTAGGACAGACAAGGTGGTTACATAATGAAACCCTGTCTTGAAAAACCAAAAAACAAACCAAAACTTAAATAAAAGAACCCCAACCAGCCAACAAAAAATCACCTGAGAAAAGAAAGAGTCACTAAAACTTCTCAGTTTTAATTAATGTGTGTTGGTGCATCTGGAAGCCTGAGGCAGAGACTCCTGAGTTTGAGGCCAGCCAGGTCTATACACTTAAGTCTGATCCCTGGAACCTATGGAGAATTATCCTCGAACCTCCACATGTGTACCATGGTGCACACACACACACACACACACACAATAAATGTTAAATAAATAAAAATTAAAAACTGGCCTGTTTCTAGATGATTGAAAGGAATTTTGTATTAAATATCTTAAAAATTTAATTACAATTATGTGTGTGCACACATGCCATGATGTGAGAGTGGAAACCAGAGAACAATTTACAGGATTCAATTCTTTCTCGTTACAATTCGGGTCCTGGGATCAAACTCGGGTCATCAGACCTGGCACCAAGTGCCCCTCCCTGAACCACCTCAGAAGCCCTGCATTAAACATCTTTTGCAGTTGTTGTACAAATTTTTTCTTTTCATTCTAAGTTGTATGTTCTGAGCATTATCACCAACCTGAAGGGTAGAACAATTTATATACTGGTACCAAACGATATGGCCATCTTGGTACTGGCAACAGCTGCAAAGCAGGTCACAGTCCTCATTTAGACGTTCCCTTAACTTGAGGTTAATATAGAAATCCCACGGGACAGGTTGAAAAGATGCCTGGAAGATATAATATTTCAAAAGTAAAGGCAATTAGAATATGTGGTGATGGCTGAGAGACTGAAAACACAATTGAAGACAGGGTCTCACTATGTAGCCCTGCCTGGCCTAGAACTCTTATATAGACCAGGTTAGTCTTGAACTCATGGAGATCCACCTGCCTCTGCTTCCTAAGATAAAAAGTGTCTACTACCATGTCTGGCTGGAAGACACATGTCATAAAGAACAAAATCATACTATTTTTAAGAAAGTAGACAGAAATGAAGATTATGTTAAGTAAAGAAGCCAAACACAGAAAGACAAATGCCTGTGTTTTCTGTTTAACTATGTACACATGAAAGCAGGAGGGGACTATGAGGGTGACAGAAGGGGAGCAAGCGTGAGTAAAGTACAATCATTTACACACATACACATCTACGTATAATGAAACCCATTACTTTGTTTGCTACCTAAAACCAGTCAACCAACCCAGTAACAACAAAAACTGCAGAATTTAGGAGGCAGAGGCAGGAGAACTAACACAAATTTAGGCTAGCCTGGTCTACATACTGAATTCCAGACCAGCCAGGACTTCAGAATGAGACCCTGTCTAAAACAAAAGCAATAAATTCTCCACATTTCTTCCATTCTTAATCCCTGTTCTATTGCTGTGAAGAGATACCATGGCCAAGGCAACTGTTATAAAGGAAAGCATTTAATTGGGGGCTTGCTTAGTTTCATAGGTTAGTCCATTATCATCATGGTGGGGAGTATGGCAGGTGTGCCAGAGAAGGACCAAAGAGTTCCACAACCTGATGCTTAGGCGGGGGGGGGGGGGGACGAGAGAGGAGACTCACTCTGGGCTGGCATGGGTTTTGCAAGCTAGACACCCACACCCAGTGACATACTCCCTCTAACAAGGCTATACCTACTAATCTTAATCCTATCAAAGAGTTACCTTCCCTGGTGACTATGTATTTAAATATACAAACTAATGGGGCCTATCCTTATTTAAATCACTATACAGACCTGATATTCTGATATTCGAACAAATATAAACTAAAATATAATTTTAAAAAGCATAATCATGAGGCTGGAGAAATGACTCAGAGGTTAAAAGCACTGGCTGCTATTCCAGAGGACCTGAATTCAATTCCCAGCCTCCACATGGTGGCTCACAACCATCTATGGGATGTGATGCCTCCTTTTGACATAAAGGCATATATGCATTAGAGTATTCATGCCCATAAAATAAAAAGCATAATCTGGCCAGGCACAATGGTGCAGCCTATCACCCCAGCACTCTATACCAGCCAGGGCTACATAGTAAGACCTTGTCAAAAACAAAACAACAAAAACCAAAGCATAACCTATACACAAGAACAGAGGAACGGTACAGTCCTGGGAGCTGGAGAGAACAGAACAGACACACTTGGAGGACTGGCAGGAGCGCTGTTCCAGCAGCCGAGAACACAGCAGAGCAGCCTTGGTACACAGGCCCTACTGAACAATCCTGCAGCACCGGACAGGTGGGGCTGGATGCAGCCACGCGAGTGCCTGAATCACACTTAGGAGTCCTGAAGCCCAGCTCGACAGCCACTTCCTCCTCTACAGAAGATCATTTCCAGGTGTACAAGGCAAGAGGACTGAACTAGAAGAAGCCCAGCTCCGTGAGATAGGGATGGGGTGGGAACTAGGTCACCACTTCTCCACTACTTCTCACTCCGGCAGTTAGCTCTTAGTCTCTGGGCAGGAAATATGAAGCCTTCTTTCAGAGAACCAACCAGTTCAAGACATAGCAGTAAACTGCCAAAACTACACCATCTACAGTGACGTCCACGCTGTCGGGGTCTCTCTATATACACACAGGTTCCAACTAGCCTTTAGTGTTACACACCTAACTCCAGAGAGAGCAAAACACTCCACGTTGCCAATACGAAAAGACAATTTTAAATAGATGAACAGAAAACAAATGGGGGAAGAGAGGGAAAATTGTTTTTTACCTCCTTCCTTTAAAAGAGCACTTAATTTTGTGTGTGTTTATGTGTTTGTGTGTGTGTGTGTGTGTGTGTGTCGTTGCATGGGTAAGAAAGTGACAGGACAACTGTGGGAGTTGGCAGTGTTCTTCCGTGTCAGCTGCAGAGATTGAACTTCAGGCTGTCAGGCTTGGTGGAAAGCACCTTTATCCACTGGGCCATCTTGCTGAGGCCAGCCTGGTCTACAGAATGAGCTCCAGGACAGCCAGGACTATTATTACACAGATGCCGAGAGCAGCCGTGGAGTATACAGCAGGTGGTCAACCCATCAGACACATGGTTCCCTGGTGGGGAGCCCCACCTGGAAAAGCCATGGAGTCACTGGCTGTGGAAACCAGTTGCCCCTGTTTGTAATTTTGCTCATGAGTCACTTCGTTTCTTCCCTAAAAACTTTTTTTTCTTAAGAATAGCTTTCAGTGTATTCCCACTGCTTGAGTGTTTATCTTGTGAAAATACTGTCTACTGGGCACACAGCTAGTTGTAGATGGTCAGAAGAATGATTTCTGCCCTCTGTAGAATCCTGATGAATAGAAATACTAGGCTATCTTACATTACTCAGACTGGCACAGATTCTAAGTCACAAAGACAGCCTCTTACACAGACAGCTACTTTAGACTTCAGAGCAGATTCAAAACAGGCTGGTTGCTCCTAGAGTCAAATACATGAGGTCATTTTTCCCCCAGGTATTGTTGTTTTACTAATTCAAGGTCAGAGTTTGAAGGAACTTTACTCTGCGTGTACTCTGCAACCTCAAGGTCCAGCCAATTGTTTACCGTCTGGGAACCCTCACCAGGAGCTACGTGCAAGGGCATGGTTGCTCACTAGCTGGTCACTGTGACATTCCTAGCCTGAAAGATACTATGTGACTTATCTTGGGTTTTGAACAGGGGTTGGGCCCTAAAAATATAACTTGTCCAGAGTTTGTCTGTGGGAGAGCAGAGAGCAAGCGAGTGGAGACAGAGAGTGGAGGTGTTGAGAGAAGGCTGCTGTGGGAAAGAGAAGTGTGAGAGATGAAGACGCAGCATGAGAGAGGAAGAGAATGATGAATGAAGGACTGCCATGGAAGTGTGTGTGTGTGTGTGTGTGTGTGTGTGTGTGTGTGTGTGTGAGAGAGAGAGAGAGAGAGAGAGAGAGAGAGAGAGAGAGAGAGAGAGAGAGAGAGCGAGCGTGTATGGGACCTGCTGCTGTGGAGAGGAGCTGCACTTACAACTGTCTGACGTGCTATGTGCTGAGGGGACGTGTAAATGAGATGTAGCTGTGGCTGTGTGGAGACTTGTAACTGTGGAGGCAAGGAAAATGAGGCTGTATAGAAGAAAAGAGATGGGGAGGAAAAAATGCATGTAAAAGAAAGACATGTAGTCATGTGAGAAGAGATGTAACTGAAATATGTAACTGAACAGGAGAGAGATGTATGTAAGACAGATTGTCAAGATAAAGACACTATTTAAGTTGAAGTAAAGAGAAGGTCATGGTCATTTAACCTTCAGATAGAACAGGTCTAGCTACCCTCAGATAAAAATTTTTCCTAGTCCTGCTACTCTGAAGTTTTTCTTTTTATTACCCTGGAGCAGAACTTAGGAACTGGCCTCTCCTGGTCAGTGTTACATGGAGAAACCTATCTCCGAAAACAAAACAAAACAAAACAAAAAAAAAAAAAAAAAAGAAAGAAAGAAAAAAGAAAAAGAAATTTAGCTGGGCAGTAGTGACTCATGCCTTTAATCCCAGCATTATGGAGGCAGAAGCTAGTGGATGTTCTACAAAGTGAGTCCTAGAACAGCCAGGACACAGAGAAACCCTGCCTTGAGAACAAACAAAAATAAATAAATAAAAAGCCCCTTTGAAATAAATGCAAAACCTATAAAGAGACTGAAATTACAGTTGATAAAATTATCTTCTGAATCTATAGATTGTGCACTGCAGGATTCAACCGACCATGGGTGGACACGACTTGAGGGGTGGTGGGAACAACACACAATAAATAAGGACATTATGTTAGTATTATTAAGTGGCCCAGTGATGACTTAAAGCATGCTGTAGTGTATGTGTAGGTTATTCGCAAATACTATGTCAGTCTATAGAAAGGACTTGAAGATCCACAGGTTTGGGTATCTCAAATGGGAGGGAGGTGTCTTAGAATCAATCCCCCGCAGCTGCTGAGTATAGTGATATTTCGTTTACGTTTTCTTTAATAAAGCATGAATAATATCAGAAGGGCAAAGCTAAGCCACTAGAGGCCAAGCAGTAGTGTCACACACCTTTAATATTAAGATTTGAGAGACAGAGGCAAATGGAGTTCAAGGCCACCCTGGTCTACACAAGATCATGTAGGAACAAATCCAGATGGTGGTGCCTCACACCTTTAATCCCAACACTAGAGGGAGGAGAGAGAGGCTCTGGCTGCTTATCTGAGGTCACCCAGCCATGGTAGAGGTAAGACTTCTCTAGTGGCTAGCTGCTTTGCTTTTCTAATTTTCAGGTTGAACCCCAATATTTGTCTCTAAGTTTTTATTATTTGTGCTACAACTGAGACATGACTGCACTACAGAAAGCAGGACAAAGGAGAAGCTAGAGGGATAACAACATTTCACTTTAATTCTATCTGTCTGTGTGTAGTGCACACCCTCAGAAGAGCTGGAGTCCCAGGTGGTTGTGAGCTGTCCAGTGTGGGTGTTCTCTAACAGCAGTAAGTGCTCTGAACCATCTCTCCAGTCCCATAAATGAGGGGGAGGGGGAGAGGACAGAGGGAGGAAGAGAAGGAAGAACATAGGAAAAATAAGGGTTGGTGACATGGCTCAGTGGGTAAAGGTGTCTTGGTTTTTTTCTTTTCATCAAGCCCAGAACCATATAAGAGAGAACAAAGGCCTAAAACTTGTCCTTGGATCTACATCTACACACACAAACAAACAAACAAACAAACACACACACACAAATAAATAAATGCTAAACAAATAAATGATTGTCCAGAAAAAAACCTTATAACCTAATATGAGAAATTACAAATTGAGAAAGCAGAAAATTGAAATAATTATTTTCAAAGAAAATGTCAAGACTGAAAGGATAAATGTCCACTGACATTTCCTATCTGCCCAGCACACAGGCAATAATACTTAAATCAAAGTGTGTAACCACTATGTGCTGGCAGCAAACAAGACTACAGGATCTAGAAATGGGGAGAGATTTCACGCAAAGTTACTGGAATTAATAAGACAGCTGGCCGGACCTGCAGATCCAAAGCTACAGGATCTCCATGACACAAGGCAACAACAGTATAGCCAAGAAGTCACATGGAGGGCCCAGTATCA
Source organism: Dicrostonyx torquatus (assembly GCA_028555095.1). Taxonomy (NCBI): domain Eukaryota; kingdom Metazoa; phylum Chordata; class Mammalia; order Rodentia; family Cricetidae; genus Dicrostonyx; species Dicrostonyx torquatus. The sequence goes on along the minus strand of JAQHUG010000101.1, from coordinate 6,620,949 downwards.
AGGGTGCAGCAGAAGCCAGCAGCCTTGAACCAGACCAATGACTCACTGCAATGAACACTTACACATGGAGATGTATGGACTAAAGAAAACACTGGGTGACTTACTGTGTCACACTACAGCTTCCACACCAAGACTTTTCATTTGTTTTTGTTTTTCTTTTAAATTTTATTTTATTTTGGGGAGAGGAAGTTGCAAGAGCAAAGGGTGAGTATAAAGGGATGTGGGGATGAAAGGATTGGGATGCATGATGTGAAATCCACAAAGAATCAATAAAAAGTTAAAAAAAAAAAAAAAAAAAAAAAAAGCTCAGCTGAGAATAGTGGAACACCTCTGCAATCAAAGCATCCAGGAGGCAGCAGAGACAGGAGGATTGTTAGTTTGAGGGCTACATAGCAAGACCCTATCTTAAACCCCAAGACAACTCCCACATCATACAAAAGCTCCATTGCACTTCTGGAACTTGAAGGCCAGAGTGGCTGACCCCTGCCTTTATTTCCTTTGTGCTGATTCTTTTAAAATGAGCCAAAAGCTAAAGACTGTGAGGTTGGACCCCAGCCAATAGGAAAAATGCAATGTTACCACATACGTCAGAAAAAAAATCAAGTGAATGCCCATGCCAGGTGTGCTTGGTTTGGGTTCTAGTACACCCTTTGTGTAAACACAATTGCTTTGCTAAGGTTTAAAAAATTGAAAAAGATTAGGATGGCAAAAGACTCCAAAAGTAAGGCCTTAGGATGTGGCCCAGTGGTGTGGTATTTGCTTCTACAATGCCTATATTCAATTTCTAAAACTGCAAGAAAAAAAAAAAAACAGCAGAAAACAAACAAAACCAAGCACGTTTAGAGAAGAAGGTTTTAAAATTCTAAGGGAAAAAATTTAACAAAGAGTTCTATATCCAGTCAAACTACCAGTCAAAAAAAGATGCAGAGACATCTTTTTTTGACCCAGAGGATTTAAAAAACTTTATATTGCCTCCTTTTCCTCAGAAAGCTACTAAGTACTCTTCCAAAGTGAGGGGAATTAAGCTAAAAAAGAAATGGGAGAAGCCGGGTGGTTGGAGGGGCACATCTTTAATCCCAGCACTCGGGAGGCAGAGACAGGTGGATCTCTGTGTAAGATTGAGACCAGCCTGGTCTACAGAGCGAGTTCCAGGACAGACTCCAAAGCTACAGAGAAACCCTGTCTTGAAAAACCAAAACCAAAACCAAAAAAAAATAGGTATCTGGGTGTCCGATAAGAAAAAGGTAATTAGACACTAATGTGTGTCGAGGCTAGAAGACAATTGTCCAGAGGGGAGCAGTCCACACACTCGGGGCTTATCTCCCCAGAAAGACAAAGTGGACAGAATACTCAGAATGCTTGGGCACAAGACAATCTTTACACAATAGCCCCTCATTTCTGATCTCTGATCATGATAATAGAATGATGACTGATTTTTTTTTTTTGATGGCTCACCGAGTTCCCAGGAAAGAAACCGTAGACAGGTGTGACAGTACCATGGGGACACAACTGTCTTCTTTGTTTATTTACCAGGTAATAAAATTAGAGTCAGTCTCACCTTTATCATGGTTAACTCGGCGGAGTTTCTTGGTGCCACCCAGAATAACTTGTAATCGTCACATATCAGGTATTCTTGTTTAATGCAGTAGTCTTCACTACCTGTTGAGAAGGTTTGATTCCATGTAACAACATCACTGTGAGCATATGAAGGTCCTAACACTATCTCCCAGTGAAGGGGGAGTAGTACTAGTATATTTGCATGGAAGTAGCTTCTGGGATACTTTTCAAAATCATTTGTTTAAAATTAAAAGGAGGGCTGGACAGGTGGTTCAGAGCACTACAGAGGACCTGGGTTCTCCAGCACCTACATGGCAGCTCACAATCATATGGAGAACCCCAGTTCTAGGGGATCCGACAGGCATCACAAATATGTAGGCAAAACACTCATAAAATCAATCAATAAATCTTAAAAAGTATTAGATAAAAGGAGGCAAATAAAAGTGCCATTGTTACTACGGCATGAAATTACCAATGTGTTAACCTCTATAATGCGATTTATTACAACCTAGGCACCTTCACAGTGTTCATGAGCTCAGAGTGTTCAAATCACTTATTTGTATGCTGTCATAAGCAAAAGGACAGGTATTCAACAGTACTTACCTAACTCAATTTCCTTCCCTACTTCCAGGGTAGGCATTGGTCTGTCTTCCACAGAAAACTCTGCAAAAGCACTTGACTCTGGTAGGGATTTTAGTAGTTGGAGTCGGTATTGTGAACACCAGGGTGACTGAACAGCATTTTCTGTGAAGAAAATAAGCATTATATATAAACTAATGTTTAGGGCCAGATGGGTGGTGGCACATGTCTTTAATTCCAGCACTTGGAAGCAGTAGGTAGGCAGATCTCTGTGAGTTCAAGGCCAGCCTGGTCTACAGCAGTTCTCAACCTGCAGGGGACTCACATCAGATATGTACATTATGATTCAAAATGGTAGCAAAATTGTAGTTACAAAGTAACTAATAAATTTATGGTTAGGGGGTCACTACCACATGAGGAACTGTATTAAAGGGTCTTCCTAAAGCATTAGGAAGACTAAGAGCCATGGAAGCACAGAGCAAGTTCCAGCATAGCTAGGGTCACACAGAGAAACCCTGTCCCAACCTCCGCCCCCCACAACAACAAACAGACAAAACAAAACCCAAACCTGGGTAGCGGTGGCACATGCCTTTAATTCCAGCACTCAGAGGCAGAAGTAGACACATCTCTGAATTTGAGGCCAACTTGGTCTACAGCGGGCGTTCCAGGACACCCAAGGCTATACAGAGAAACCCTGTCTCAATCCCCACTTGGGCAGTGGTGGAGCAGGGCTTTAATCCCACCACTCAAATGGCAGAGGTCTCTGAGTTCAAGGCCAGATTGGTCTACAGAGTGAGTTCCAGGGCTACACAGAAAACCCATGTCTCAGAAAAACAAACAAACAAAAGACTAGAGGGGAAAAGACTCCAACAAGATTGCAAAATCAGCACTGCCAATCTGCCCACACTCATTTGCCTTACGTACTTATGAATTACGTTGAGTTACTGCTAGTTTATCTGAGAAATACCGCAATTTGTGGCAACTTCACTAGCTAACAGATCAGTCTGCTGAGGGACAGAACGTTCCCCAGGCAGAGTTAGGAGCCTGCCCACAGGCTGGACGGATCTACCTGCAGTGTCAGTGGTTAGCTCCAGCTTCTCAGGGAGCTGAAGGCCCTTGATGGAGGAGGTACTCGTAACTGAAGCAGAGGATCCAGAGAAGGCAGATGAGTGTGTGGCTTCACCGCTGTCTTCAATAATTGGGCTGCAAGAAACAAAAGTGGAGTTGTCCTCAGTTGGTATACACCAACTTATGTTAGAAGTTTTTAAATCTTAATAAAGATTCATTTACTTTTCTGAGTGTTTTGCCTGCATGTATGCAGTGCACCAGTGTGAGAGCAGAGCCTGCAGAGGCAGAAGAGGACGTCAGATCCCCTAGGATTGGAGTTACACAGGGTTGTGAGCTGAGTGTTGGGAACTGAACCTGGGACCTCTGCAAGAACAGCTTTATACATTTTGAATTTATAAATTTTACATTGAATTTATTTTGTAATAAAATTTATTTAAAAAAAATTTATAGTTGCTATAATTGTTATTAGTCTCACTTTTAAAGCACATCATTATTCCAAATCAGAAATAGATGAAAAAAATTTTATTTATTTACTGTATGTACATGAGTGTTCTGCTCACATGTATGTACACAATGTGTATGCCTGGTGCCTGTAGAGGTAAGAAGACAATGAATACCGCAGAACTGGAGTTATGACAGTTGTGAGTTTCCATGTGTGTGCTGGGAATCAAATCTGGGTCCTCTACAAGAACCAACTCTCCTTCTGTATCTTTGAGTCTCATTACCGTCAAAATCTACTTCTTCTAATCCTCAAATCCAGTGTCATTACACTGACATTACACCAGAGACAGACGGACTGTCTTTTTAAGCATCTGGCAGGCAGTAGAGCCTGGTGCCTGCTCACTATAAGACCAAGAGAGCAAACACTCCAATCACCTCAGCTTCTTGACGCTGAGGTTCTGGCTATAAATAGTGGCCAGCGCAGTGTGATGGTCTTCAGTGGTCTTCCCATCCAGATCCTCCTCCTGTGACAGTCCCTCAGGTTCAGAAGGGATGCCCTTCAAGGACGGCATCTCATGGAAAGGAGTAGATGCAAAACGAGGCGCTCTAGCAAAGTAACAAGTGTCCTCGGGGATGGGACACATGGTTACATTCCTGAAACTTGTGATGGTGGCATCTTCACTCAAAGGTTCAATTCCTGTAAGTTCATCCTAAAATAAAAACGGAACAAACACAGCTTAGCTGAGCTAGTTCAATAAACAGGTGAATGGCATACACAAACACACAGAAACATCAGATAACTGACATGAGATTTAGAAATAAACATAGCAAGTCGTCTAGCTGAAAACAATTTTAAAAAGCATAGTGCAACACTGAGGAAAGTGATTTTGTACTTCATCAGAAAATATACTGTGAGGGCTCTCCATACATGGAAAGATTGCTTCATGTCCTCTCCCAAACAATTCCACCTCAAATATGAAGCACTGATACCACTTTTCTCACTTAAAAAAGTATTCTGTGGGCTTAGCGAGATGGCTCAGAGAATATTTGCTGCCTTCCCAGAGGACCCAGGTTCAGTTCCTACCAACTGGGTGGGCAGCTGAACTCCAAGGGCTCCTCCACAGGTGCCCACTACATACACATGACACTCAGCTCCAGGGCTCCTCCACAGGTGCCCACTACATACACATGACACTCAGCTCCA
>JAQHUG010000101.1:6597826-6615745 GCA_028555095.1 Dicrostonyx torquatus | reverse complement strand
CACTACATACACATGACACTCAGCTCCAGGGCTCCTCCACAGGTGCCCACTACATACATATGGCATGCATTTACAGAACCACACACGATAAACAGATAAAAATACTCTATTTAAAAATTTCTTTAAATGCCAGATGTGATGGTGCACACCTTTAATCTCAGCACTCAGAAGGCAGAGGCAAGCAGATCTGAGTTCAAGGCCAGCCTGCTCTACATAGTGAGTTCCAGGATGACTAGAGCTACATAGTGAGATCCTGCTTTGAAAAACCAAATTAAGAAAAAAAAAATCAATTATTTTAAAAACTAGGATGGTCACAATATGGGTTGCATTTTTAATTAACTAATTTGTGCATGTGTGCCTGCCTGCATGTGAGCCATGGCATGCATGTGGAAATCAGAGGACAATTTGTGTAAACCATTTTCTCCTTCCACCATATGGGTCCAAGGATTGAACTTAGGTTTCAGATTGGCAGCAAAGGCCACCAAGCCATCTTGCTGGCCCCAAAATGTCTATTTATTAGAAATTAGTTAAGGGGCCAGGGTTATAACTTAGTGACAGTCATAAAATATTCATAGGGCCTGAAACTTGAAGACTAGGAGGAAAATATAAGACAGCTTAGTCAGGTCTTCCAGATTATCCTCTATTTTTCATTACTCAAAACTATCTTAAAATATATACAAATTTTTATGACCATCTAAATGTTCCTAGGATAAATAATCCTAAAATAATTAGCTAGTTGAAAGGCTAAAAACACTAAGGCTTTTTTTTTTTAACATGTATTTCTTAGTTGCCCTGAAAGATTAAAGCACTTTATATATTTACCTACAACATAAGAAATGCCCACTTCAGTCAACCCTCATAGATACTAGGTATTAATTTTCTAGATTACCTACAATTTGACATATCTGACACATTTCAACTTAAAATTAAGGAAGCAGAAGTAGCTCAGAGAGGCAGTGCAAAGATTTACAATAGCCTAGTTCACACTAAGAGCTCCAGGCCTGCCTCAAAAAAAGCAAAAGAAATATATAATAAAACATTTAAAGTGGGCAGCTAGCCTGGTCTACAGAACAAGTACCAGGACAGCCAGAGAAACCCTGCCTAGAAAAACAAAAACACTTTAAACAAAACTTAAAGTAAAATAAATTACTATTATGCATCTATTAGTTTAGACATTTTTATTTTTTTATTTATTTTTTTTTTTTGTTTTTGGCTTTGGAGCCTGTCCTGGAACTAGCTCTTGTAGACCAGGCTGGCCTCGAACTCACAAAGATCCACCTGCCTCTGCCTCCCGAGTGCTGGGATTAAAGGCGTGCGCCACCACCGTCCGGCTTAGTTTAGACATTTTAAATATGACTGGAGGAGGAGCTAAAAAATTCAGGTTGATACTTCTTAACAAAATCGAAGAAAGAGACTGGAAAGGGAAAGGGGAAAAAAGAGAGAAAGGGAGAGAGAGGGAAGGGGAAAGAGAGAGGATCTGAATGATAAGGAGGGCCACTTTAATATCCAGCTATCGGAGTAGTGCACCCCGACCTGGGGAGCTCCTCAAAACAAAGGGATCCTACTGTCTTCAGTCACTGTGCTTTCACAGCGGCCAGGGACTAACTTCATCAGAATCACAGAGGAATTTTCCAAATGATTTAAAACAAAGGGAAAAATAATGCTTAGATTCTTTCTCCAAAAATTTAAATTGTATAAAACTGGAACGGGACCTGAGTATCTTCCTTCAGTCATCAAAGTCTCCCATGGCACTTCTAAGTCATTGGAAATTTCTGTATTTTGGATATAAAATAGTCACATGTGAAAATCTACCTCGCCATACAATCCTGTGTACTTTACTAGACATAAAATATATCAAGAAAGTAAATAAAAAGAAAAGCTTATTTTTAAAAATGTCTCCCAATGACTGTGCATTTCCTTGGATGTAGAGGAAGTACCGTCACTGAAGCCACTCATCATATCCCCAGAACAATCCTCAAGTGCCTGGGTGCTAGTCTGCTGAGAAGCATCTTTTTTCCTTCCGTAAAGTTTCAACAAAATGTCAATGCCAAGGCCCATGCTTGGTTTTTGTTTAAGTTTGACTTGAATGTTATACATACATTCTTACCCCTGGGTATTATCACTATACGACAGTAGTTAACAGAATAGCAAGAGGGGCCATGATATAGTGAGGAAAGGCACCCACAGTCAGGCCTGGTGACATTTACATGGAGTTATATGAAATAAAAAGATAACCTGACCTCTACACGCACATGCAAGCACTTACACATAAACACAAAACAACTAAATGAATAGAAGAAAACCAGAACAGGAAGGAAAAATGGTTGATCTACATAATGTTTCCATTGCCACAAAAGGCATTTTACATTGGAAGTGTGAGAAGGCTGTCAAATTAGTGACCCACCTGACCTTTTACAACTGTGGGATCTAATTCATCACTCCTGTGTGTGTCTCAGTGTTCTGGTGAACTCTGGGATCTAATCCATCACTCCCGTGTGTGTCTCAGTGTTCTGGTGACTCTGGGATCTAATCCATCACTCCTGTGTGTGTCTCAGTGTTCTGGTGACTCTGGGATCTAATCCATCACTCCCGTGGGTGTCTCAGTGTTCTGGTGAACTCTGGGATCTAATCCATCACTCCCGTGTGTGTCTCAGTGTTCTGCTATGTTCACACCAGGACGTTATTTTATGAACACTTCATCCCTCAGGAAGAAACCGCAGTACCAGCAGCCCCTTCCCATTACCCTCTCCATTAATCCCATCCACTCTGTTTTATCCTGGACACTTCATGCAAATAGAAAATATTTAACAGAAAGTTCCTTTATTTACTTCTATTTTTTTATTTATTTACTTTTTTATTTTTGGTTTTTCAGGAAAGGGTTTCTCTGTGTAGCCATAGCTTTCCTGGAACTTGCTTTGTAGACCAGGCTGGCCTCAAACTCATGGATGTGCCACCACCACCTGGTTAGTAACTACTTTTTAATTTAAAAAGTTTTTATTTTATGCGCATGAGTGTTTTGCCTGTTTGTATGCTAGCACACAATGTATGTGTGGTACCCAAGGGAGCCACAAGTGGGCGTTGATCACTGGCATTATAGTCAGTTGTGGCCTGCCAGGTGGGTACTGGGAATCAAACCCAAGACCTCTACAAGAGCATGTGGTCTTAATTGCCCCTAGGTTTAACATTTTAAGGAATGACCAACAAGTTTTCTAAAATAACTGTTCCAGCAATGTAAGAAGGCTCTAGTATTTCTACATCCTTGCCCTCCCAACACTCGTTATTACCCCCTCTTGATCATAGAAACGCCAGTGGGTACAATGTAGTATCTCACTGTGGCTCCACTATTTTCCTGGTGACAACATTCTGAAAATCTTTCCATGTGCTTAGTTCAAAAGTGATTTTAATTTTAACCCTAAACGTTTTGAACATCTAGCTATGCACTCAAGCTGGATTCAAGCTCACTACATAGCCTAGATTGACTTTGAACTAGATTCTCCTCTACTTCCACAGCCCACTGAGATTAAAGCTTGTTCAGCACTCAATCCTAAACTTTTCTTTTAAACTTAAATACCTAAATTGTATTGGAGGCAGGGGGAAGCAGGGGTCAGAGGGACCACCTGAGACTCAGGAGTCAGTCTCTGGTTGTCAGGCTCGGCAGGAAGTGCCTATATCTACCTGCTGAGTCATCTAACCAGCCACATGCTAAACTTCTGAGAGATCTGAGTGAAATAATTCACTAAGTCCATTGATGTGAACTCACACAAACACCAGTAGATACATCCTCATTTGAGGCAATGATTTCTGTAGTCTTGAGAACTGCAAGGGGTCTTCGCTGGGTTTTCAGAGCCTGTGGAAAATCTGTAGCAGGACTGGGAGAAGACACATTCCAGTTAGTACTCTCTATATCTGTGTGCAAAATAATAGCAACCCTGATTCAAGCCTTTTTGGTTGTTTGTTGAGATAAGGTTGTATAATGTAGTCCAGTTTGGTCTTGAACTCATGATCTTCCCCGAACTTCCTATCTCAGCTCATTCTTCCAAGTCCCTGTGTACACCAGTGTCTGACTACTCTCACTCCCAGAGTAAAATACTGGGGACAACATGCTTTGTAGTTCAAGCCTGATAACTTAAGCTCCATCCCAGAGAATCAATGGTAAAAAACATACTCAATTTATAAAAGTTTTCATATAAAAAAAATTTATAAAATTTTTCAAAGAATTTAAAATAAGATCTGGTGGTGGTGGCACATGTCTTTAATCCTAACACTTTGGAAGGAGAAACAGGTGGATCTTTGTGAGTTTGAAGCCAGCCTGGTCTACAAAATGAATTCCAGGAAGTTCTACAGAGAAACCCTGTCTCAAAAACAAAACAAACAAAAAGAATGTAAGATAAAGATCCAGAGAAATGACTCAGTGGTTAAGAGGACTGATGCTTGCCGGTTGTGGTGTCGCACGCCGGTAGGATTAGGTGAAGGAGGCAGAGGCAGGATGATTATGAGTTCGAGGCCAGCCTGGGCTACACATTAAAAAAAAAAAAAAAAAAAGAGTACTGATGCTCTTGCAGAAGGTCTGGGCTTGGTTGTTAGTACCAATCCAATACCCTTTACTGGATATTGTGGGCTTTGTGGGCTTGTGTATAACTTTATTGTATAACTAATAAAGCAAAACACCCACACAAATAAAAAGATCTTTATTTTAACTTTCAAAAATCTAAAATTTTAAGTGAAAAATGTACTTATATAGGAAGATCTATTCCTAACCCCCCCCCCCCCCCCAAAAAAAAAAAACCAAAAAAAACAAAATCAAACCTTTTGTCCTTTCCGTCTGGAAGAAACTCATCAAAAATGGAGAAAGGCATGCTGGAACCTACAGAAAGAGAAACGGGTTTTGGGAGTATTTGATTCTTCAAGAAAACTATAGAAATTAATTAATGCTATGTTGTTCAAAGGATAAAGCACGATTGAAAAAGACAGTAATTCTGTATGTATGTGTTTGTCTTGTATGTGGGTACAGTTCACGCACATCAGTGAGTACGCATGTCTGAAGAGGACAGAAAGGAGCATCCCAGCCTGGAGCTGCGCAGCATGTGCTGGGAACCCAACCTGGGGCCTCTGCAAGCAGCACGCACTCCTAACCACTAAGACATCGTTCTAGCCTCTGATTTGTTTTTATAATGAAAAACTTAAGACATATAAAAATAGATACCATTTCATAATAATTACCTAAACATGCATGACTGTACTTCATCTATGTTCCCAGCAATGCTACTACTTCCCAAATCCAATCCAACATGGCCCTAAAGATCCAGAACACTTCATTTCATCTGTAAATATATTTCAATGTCTTTGTAAGCCTTTTAAAAGGTTCTTGTTTTATTAACTAAGAAATAATATCTACATAACTAATAATTTCTGAATAGTTAGTTCTATTTTAGTAATTGTTTACAATGTTTTTTAAAAGTGTTTGAATTGGAAATGCATAATGAGATCTGTATGTTGTTAATAATCCAAAGTCTCTAAAACTTTCCCTCCAGACCTGGTGATATGCTCAGATGAAAGGCTCTTGCCACCACAAATGACAACCAGAGTTCGATCCCTGGAACTGACCTGACAAGAGGAATCGACTCCTGAAAGCTGTCCTGACCTCTGCATATGTGCTAGGACACGCATGGAAACACATACACAAACAGATAAATATGAAAAAAAAAACTTAAATATTTTATTTATTCATTTCTTTTTGGCTACTTCATGCTGGATTTTGCCAGTTTTTTTTTCCCTCTGTTGTTCTACAATCACCTCCCTGCTTTGCGCTCCCTATATCTTGACTAGAATCAGAGGCCCACTAGATTTATGTTTAAGAAAACTACTCCTGGGGGCTGGAGAGATGGCTCAGCGGTTAAGAGCATTGCCTGCTCTTCCAAAGGTCCTGAGTTCAATTCCCGGCAACCACATGGTGGCTCACAACCATCTGTAATGAGGTCTGGTGCCCTCTTCTGGCCTGCAGACATACACACAGATGGAATATTGTATACATAATAAATAAATACAGACATACAGACAGAATATTGTATACATAATAAATAAATTATTTATTTATTTGGTTTTTTCGAGACAGGGTTTCTCTGTAGCTTTGGAGCCTGTCCTGGAACTAGCTCTTGTAGACCAGGCTGGTCTCGAACTCACAGAGATCCGCCTGTCTCTGCCTCCCGAGTGCTGGGATTAAAGGTGTGCGCCACCACCGCCCGGCCATAAATAAATATTTTAAAAAAAAGAAAACTACTCCTAAGTAGATATTCATGTTTTTGTTTTTGTTTGGTTTTTTGAGACAGGGTTTCTCTGTAGCTTTGGAGCCTGTCCTGGAACTAGCTCTTGTAGACCAGGCTGGCCTCGAACTCACAGAGATCCGCTTGCCTCTGCCTCCCAAGTACTGGAATTAAAGGCGTGCTCACCACTGCCCAGCGATATTCATGTTTTTACCACTTAAAACATTTCAGTATGTTTTTAAGTTTTTTTGTTTAATATTTACATATGTGTGAGCAAGCATGTGGTGATCATGTGGACATCAGTTCTCTCCTTCTACCATGTGGATCTCAAGTCACCAGACTGGTGGCAAGGGCCTTTGTTGGTTCTGACATCATTTGTTACTTATATTTTTCATAGCTTACATTTTTTTTCTTTGATAGCTTTTATATAACAATCATGTGAAAAGAAACTGAGAGGGTAAAATGTATAATCTTTTTCAACGCAGCTTTTAACAGATGGGAAGCCTAATATCTTTAACATATTTTTAGCAGAAAAGAAACCAATCTGGAGCTGGAGAGAGGGCTCGGTGGTTAAGAGAACTGGCTGTTCTTCCAGAGGAGCCCAGCTGAACCAGAATCGATTCCTAGCACGCACATGGTAACTCACAACTCTCTAACTCCAGTTCAGACATTCTCATACATGCATACAAAATAACCTATGCACATTTAAAAAATTAATAAAATAAAGTGCGCTAATAAAAAAAGAGCTAGTTGGCGGTGGCACATACCCTTAATCTCAGCACCTGGAGGCAGCGGTAGGCAGATCTCTGTGAGTTTGAGACCACATGGTCTACAGGGCAAATTCTACACAGAGAAACCCTGTCTCAAAAAAAACCATTAAAACAACAACAACCAGTCTGGGGCTGGAGAGATGGCTCAAAGGTTAAGAGCACTACTTGACCTTCCAAAGGTCCTGAGCTCAATTCCCAGCAACCACATGGTGGCTTACAAGCATCTATTATGAGATCTGGTACCATCTTCTGGCCTGCAGTCATACATGCAAACAGAATACAGCATTCACAAGAAAGAAAAGAAAGAAAGACAAAGAACCAATCTGAATGTTCAAGACCTAGCCCTCTTCAGGAGCTCCTTCCCACACAGGGCTGGTTGTTAGTTCTGCTAACAGTTTTCTAAGTGCATAGTATGAGAGTGGATATTTGAAAAATAATTCTTTTTTTTGCATATGCATCAGTCTCTCTGTACAGTCACGTGCGCACCTTCATGACCGTGTGAAGGGGTTGGGATAGATCTCCTTGTACACTGTGAAGACGTGTGTTTCACCTCACCTGCCTAAGGCACCTTCTGATTGGTTTAATAAAGAGTTTAATAATCGATAGCTAAGCAGGACTTCCAGACAAGAGACAGGAACTCTGGAAAAGAATCTGAAACAGGAGGTTTGCCATTCAGATGCAAGATGAAGTCAGACATACGGTATCAGAAGTAACGAGCCACGTGGCAAAACATAGATTAATATAAACAGGATATTTAAGTTTTAAGAGCTAGTTGGGGAAAAGTCTAAGTTAGGGCCAAGCTTTCAAAACTGATAAGAAGTCTCTGTGTTATTCAGGAGCTGACACTCAAAGACCTGCTACATGAAGGTCAGTGGATTCTGGGGAACAAACTCAGGTTGTTGGGCAGCGAGTGCCTGTCATTCTGCTGTCCCTAAACTAAGTATTTCAAAGTAGTGAGAAATCTTATGAAAATATTCTCTCATATAACATATAATGAATTATATGTCCTTATAATGAGTTCCATTATTTAAAGACCAAACAAGACTCTATATGCACACTCTGCCCTCTTTTACTATAATCAAGTGGTGGCGCACACCTTTAATCCCAGTACTTGGAAGACAGAGGCAGGCAGATTTTTGTGAGTCCAAGGCCAGCCTGGTCTACAAGAGCTCCAAAGCTACAGAGAAACCCTGTCTCAAAAAAACAAAACAAAAACAAAAAAAGAAAAAAAAGCATTTACTGTTACATAGTGCATTTATTGCCAGTGTCCCTCCCATTGTGTCAAATACAGCTTACCTTTAGAGTCAGGCTGTTCTTGCAAAGTGCTTTTAGCTGGTGAGGTTTCCCTGTGAAGAAATTTGTTTAAAAAAAGAAAATGTGCTTACTACCCACAGGAAGAGGCTTCTGTTTGTTTTTTTGTTTTTTTGTCTTTTTTTTTTTTTTTTGGTTTTTTGAGACAGGGTTTCTCTGTGGCTTTGGAGCCTGCACTGGAACTAGCTCTTGTAGACCAGGCTGGTCTCAAACTCACAAAGATCCGCCTGCCTCTGCCTCCCGAGTGCTGGAATTAAAGGCGTGAGCCACCACCACTGCCCGGCGAGGCTTCTGTTTAGAGACAGATCCCACCCTGTCCAAGGCGGCCTTAACTAACTACAGTGGGGATGGATGGTCATGACCTGCTGCCTCCCAGGAGCTGGGACTACAAGCATCTATCACAGACTCAACAAGATTGTTTCTTAAAGTTTGAGGACTTTCCATTAAACATAATCTTGTTCATTCTAAGGGAAACTAATTATCCTACCACTATTAATCCAAATTCTGTTGACGAGAGAACCAGTACACATTGAAAATGTTCTAAATAAATTCGCTAACACAAGAATTGCTAAGGCAGCCTGCAAAATGGTGACCACCAAGTTTATAAGAACCGCTAAGGCAGCCTACAGAATGGTGACCACCAAAGTTTATAAGAACCGCTAAGGCAGCCTACAGAATGGTGACCACCAAGTTTATAAGAACCACTAAGGCAGCCTGCAAAATGATGACCACCAAGTTTATAAGAACCGCTAAGGTAGCCTACAAAATGGTGATCACCAAGTTTTTAAGCACCACTAAGGCAGCCTACAGAACGGTGACCACCAAGTTTATAAACAAGAATGGCAGACACAAAGAAGACACACGAGTGTGAACAGCAGTTATCGTGTGTGTAAAGTTTTTGAGTTTTGATTTAATTGTATAAATTCAATGTATATAGCACCAGGTTCATATAGACATTTCACACAAGTATGTAATGTACTTTAAGTATGTAAAGTATAGTTCTCCACTCCACCTTTTGTTTTTCTGAGATAAGGTCTTACTATGTAGGCTAGACTGGCTTTGACAATTGAGTCACTCTGCCTTAGCCGCCTGAGTACTACCATTTTTATTCTTTGTGAGGGGACAGGGCCTAATGTATCCCAGGCCAATCTCAAAGGCTACTAGCCTTGAATTCCTGATCCTGCTGCCTTCGTCTACGTAGGGTTACAGGATGACTACTGTACATGTACAGGCTCTAGAAACATTGATTTTTATTTTCACCAAGGAACAGACAGTACCATATATTCTTTCATTAGCACAAAACCTTATGTTAAAATTTGTAAACTCATGTCTCAGTACCGTCAAGAAATGGAGGAGCCTTTAAGTCACCAGAGCCCACAGTGTGTCCTATGGTCTGTGAGTACCATGCCTTCCACCAGAGTGGTCTTACCTGGGATGAGAGCTTGGTGGGCAGACAGAGTGGGACAGAGACACTCCCAGCATTTCCTGCGGCTGTGAAGCAATCTGCAGTCTGGCTGCCTCCTCTGTAGACACCTTTTCTTCTTGCTGCTTACATTAACATAAATAAAACCAATGTCCCTCTCATACAGAAAATGCTATTTTTGCACTCTAGTGCTAACATTTGCTTTATCACCTTCTTCTAGACATCTGCCAACCACACCAGATGCCAGTAGCACAAAAGCACTCCAATAATCTAGGGTCCTAGTCAAATTGTTACTTTATATTCAACTGAGCAGTGGCAAGTATATATTGAATTTTAAAAACTAACCCCATTTTAACAGACCATGACTAAAATAGAAAGTTAATATCAGAATTAATAAGAATATAATTGAGAAGTCAGTGAATTACATCACTTATTTTACATGTCATAAATTCTATTTGAAACCACTTGTTAAATTACTTTCTGGCGCCGGGCGGAGGTGGCACACGCCTTTAATCCCAGCACTCGGGAGGCAGAGGAAGGAGGATCTTTGTGAGTTCGAGACCAGCCTGGTCTACAAGAGCTAGTTCCAGCGCAGGCTCCAAAGCCGCAGAGAAACCCTGTCTCGAAAAACCAAAAAAAAAAAAAAATTACTTTCTGGCTAGTAGTAACTAAAAAAACTACTAAAAAAAAAAAGGTATTTTTTAGGTTGGGCATGCAGATCAAAGAAAGAATTCTTGCCAGGTATGCCTGAGTTTTCTGTATTAAAAAAATAGCATTTTTTTTTTTTACCTGGTCCCCAGCTTTTTCCTGCTGAATAGTCTGGATTTCCTTTAGCTTTCTCTCCATCTCCTCAATCTGTTTCTGCATTTCTTCCCTCTTCTTTGCACTGGTCAGCAGTTCAGCTGTAAACAGTGAAGTTAGCTGAGACATTCTCCCTCACAACAATCCTCCTGGAAAGACTGCCTACGGCTCACAGCCTCATTAACACTGATAAAAATGGAAAAGGGGAAGCTATCGGCTGAGCATTTGTAATTAATATTAAGCCTCTGAGAGTTGATTTCAGAGTGGCTGCTGGACAGGAAAGCCCCACCTACACTGAAAAGATAGGCTCCAGAGCAGGAACCGCTTTCTGCTTCCCTCAATTTCCAAATCTTCCATTAATTTCAGAATGAGATGATTTGAAGAAATAATATAAGTAACTCTATAAGTGACTGAGATATGCCTGAATGTGTTAATATAAATAAACTGCCAGAGAAAATGAGGCTGAGCATTTCAGGCAACACTAAGAAAGTGTTACTTAAGGAGGAGGGCACCTACATGCACACCGGGTCATGACTGCCTGCTTTTGTGGTGAAATGGGCTGCCCCTGCAGTCTGACCCCCCTTTTCTTCTTTTACTCTTGGGCACAGACTCTGTTTTCTCCAATAGGAGCTCAGCATGTGTACGGTATACATCACACAAAGGTACAAGCAATGGAGGAATCTCTCTTAGACTTGAAAAGAGTTATTTCTTAGAACAATGCACACACCTTCCCTTTGCTCTTTCAGAGTCTTCCGGAACACTTCGGCTCGGATCTCCTCGAAGGAGAACTCCCCGACTCCAGCATAAACCTTTTCCTTACAGTACATCACCTTCTCCTTCCTCTCTTCAGGCCCTTGCTGGTGACTCTGAACCCTCTGCAGGGGGTCTCCGTCCTCCTTTCCAGGTTTTCTGGTGCTGAGGATGTGGTTGATACTAGGTTCAATTTTACACGGTGTCCTAAGAAAGCAAAACAATTATCATTCACCCCAAAGTCACAAAGTCAAATGAGGTTTTTGTTTTTTTGTTTTTTTTTTTTTTTTTTTTTTTTTTTTTGAGACAGGGTTTCTCTGTAGCTTTGGAGCCTGTCCTGGAACTACTTCTTGTAAATCAGGCTGTCCTCGAACTCACAGAGATCCGCCTGCCTCTGCCTCCCCAGTACTGGGATTAAAGACATGCACCACCACTGCCCAGCTCAAATGAGTTATTTCTTATGTATTTTGCCCAAACAGATGGACAATGCCAGCCCTGGGACTACATGTGATTCTCTTCTAAAACAAAAACAAAGGTAAGATTTTAAAACAGGACTAAAAATAACCCACAAAAATCACCAGTAATTACGTTCTAGAGCTCAGTGGTAGAGCGTGTGCTTACACTGATCAAGACAGAGTGGAGAGGTGTGAGTTGAGTCCTGAGGACCTATGCCTTTAAGAAAATTAGTAGTGACTTAGGGCCATCAAGTTCAAAAGACCATACACCGAAACTTCTTAAACCATAAACCACATATACACACAAAAAAGCCTTTCGTTTTATAAGCTAGTTGGCTCAGGTGTTTTTGACAAGGACAGAAAGTTAACACAGTTAGGTTTGAGAAATTTCGGCAAAGAATAGCTCTCTTCTTAACTTACAAAGAATAACCACAAATCATTAAGAAAAACCACCTGACTGGGCATGAGGGTGCTTGAGTATAATCTAGCATTTGAACTGTCCTCTGACCTTCACGTGTGCACAATAGCATACTCTCCCCCACCCCCCAGAAGCCAGAGTAGTGACACAGGCCTAAAATCCTAGCATTAGGGAGGCAGACACAGAATCTCTGTGAGTTCAAGGCCAGCCTGGCCTACATAGCAAGTTTCAGGACACCCATGATACATAGTGAGACCTGTCTTTTAAAAAAAAAAAAAAAAATCAAATTTAAAAAATAGAATGGCATAAAGCTAAATATCAATTCTATAAAGGTTCCAACGGCTTCCTTTGTTTTATGTTTGGTTCAGTGAGGATTTTTGCTCAGAACTTCACTGGCTTTGCATTTCTATGGTACCATCACACAGTGTGAAGGATAAATTAGCCAGCAGAGTTTGGCGTGGTATAGTGAGCCTTTAATCTCAGCACTCAGAAGGTAGACAGGTATATCTCGATAAATTCATGGTTAACACGGTCTACACAGAGACCATCTCACATCTGAGCTACGAGGAAACCCTTACACTCAAACAGATTTGAACCAGTATTAGAACTCATAGCCTAAGGATCAGACGAAAGCTTGAGCTTATTATCTGTCATTTGCCCTAATTTTTCTTATAACAAAAATATTAGGAGGCTGGAGTTGGTTCAGCAGTTAAAAGCACATGTTCTTGCAGAGGACCTGGGCTTGAATCCCAGCACCCACATGGTAGCTCACACTGCCTGTAACTGCAGTCCCAACAAATCCAGCCCTCTTTTGGCCTCTGTGAACACCAGGCATGCATGTGGGACACACACACATCCAGGCAAAACACACATACACACTAAGAAAATTTTTAAATCTAAAAAACAAAAGATCAGGAAGGAGAAAAGAGACCCCTTCTAATTACTGTCAGCAATGAGGCAGCATGTCTCACTTAACCGCAGGGGCTGTGTCTGCCACATCAATACAACATGGCAGGTGTTCGGCTCCAGCATGCATATACAGCGAACACAAAGGACACAGAGCTTTGTCTGTTTTCGCTCCCACCACAAGATGCCATTGGAACCATATAGGAGGTACCTATTATTTTAAGGTATGTTTATGCGGCATTTGTTTCTCTGTGAAGCTGTGATTCTGTGCCTGTCTAAAGCACCAGATGGTCTAATAAAGAGCTGACCAGCCAATAGCGAGGCAGGAGCAAGGATAGGTGTGGCTGGCAGCAGAGAAGATAAACAGAAAGAGAATCAAGGAAAAGAAGGACACTAGGGGCCAGTCACCCAGCCAGCCAGAAAAGTAAGATATACAGAAGGAAAAAGCCTAGAGGCAAAGGTAGTTGGAATAATTTAAGTTAAAGGCTGGTAAGAAACAAGCCAAGCTAAGGCCAGGCGTTCTTAACTAAGAATAAGCCTCTGAGTGTGATTTATTTGGGAGCTGGGTGGTGGATCCCCCAAAGAGTAAAAAGAGCAAAAATATCACACAACACCTCTGCCAGCCTAAGTAATTCCCACGGCAAACGATCTAAAGGCACTCACATGACCGTCTGTTGAGCACTCTCTTCCACATAGGGAGTAAAGCTGGGAAGCGAGGGGAACACGGCTGCCACAGAGGCTGAATTGCCATGAGGCTAAAAATGAAGAAAGAATTAAAATGATTATTCTATATACTATCACAATTTATGCAGATAATCTCTAAATAGTAAAGAAGTTAAGTGATATTAAAATAGAGCCAGGGGGGATGGTGTGTAACTATATGCTAAGGCATAGAAAGCTGAGGCAGGAGCATGGAAAGCTGAAGGCCAGTCTGGGCTACAGAAGTTCATGGTTAGGCTAAGTTAAATAGAGGCCAACTCAAACAAATAAACAAAGCAAACAGCAACAACAACAAACCAAAATAACTGAATCTGACATCTTCACTAGATTGGCAAATAGTCTGAG
The DNA here is from genome assembly GCA_028555095.1 of Dicrostonyx torquatus. Lineage (NCBI taxonomy): Eukaryota > Metazoa > Chordata > Mammalia > Rodentia > Cricetidae > Dicrostonyx > Dicrostonyx torquatus. Next base: position 6,601,586 of record JAQHUG010000101.1, on the reverse strand, counting down.
TCCTTACCCTATATTCCAAGGGTCGATCGGTGTTCCACGGGCCTGGCTGTAGCTCATTCTCTTTGCCCCTTGGGACGGGGGGTGCCTTCCACGGCTCGACTACAGGTTTAGGTAACTCTGCCCTAGAAGTGCTGTCAGCATTTTCATCAAAAACAGTGACCCTGCAGTTACTGCGCAGCTGCTGAGGAACTGCACTCTGGAACCCTCTACTCTGACCCGGAGCTGGGAGAAACAGAGGAACACATCATGTAAGAGCTTTGATTATCAACTTAGATGGATATAAGATATACACAGTCTGCTCTAATTAAGGGGGATGCTTCTACCACAGGGTCAAAACGAGATTGAAAAGATTATTTTTTCTTGAAAACCCTTAAATTGGGGTGAAGAGATGGCTCAGCAGTTAGGAGCACATACTGCTCTTGCAGAGAGACCTGAGCTGGGTTCCTAGCACCCACATGGGGTGGCTCATAATCACTGTAACTCTAGGAACCCTCTGGCCTCCATGGGTACCTACACTCAACATGCATGAATCTAAACACAGACCCACAAACATACTAATACTTAAAAATAAATCTTAATAAAAGATAGTAATAAATTCTCAATAATCCAACCACTAACATTTTTATACATTTTGTCTTATTTTCTTTCCCCCTTGTCCTAACACTTTCAGTCTTCTTTTTTTTAAGATTTATCTTTACTATTTTTAATTGTGTGTAGGGTGGGGGGTCTGCACACTGTATACATGTGCGTGTGCAGATGCTTACAGAGGTCAGAGGCACTGGGTCCCCTGCAGCTAGACTTACACATGGCTGTGAGCTGCCTGGTGTGGGCACTGGGACCAGAACTCAGGTCCTCTGGAAGAAGAGCAAGTGTACCTCACCCCTGAGCCCTTTCTCCCGTCCCCTCTTCAGGTTTTTTGTCTTTAATTTCGAGACAGGCTCTCACTACATAGCCCTGGCTGTCTTGGAACTCACTATGTAGATTGAGCTGGTCTCCAACTCAGATCTGCTTGCCTCTGCTCCTATTTCTGAGCTAAAGGAGCCCAGCACTGCACATGACCCACATCCAGCCTGTTATTCTTTCAGTAATCATTGTAAAATAGCCTAATATTTGCTTAGTTGGTTAGTTTTTGTTTTATTTATACAGGGCTTTTCTGTGTAACCTGGCTATTCTGAAACCCCATCTGTAGACCAGACAGGCCTGAACTCAGAGATCTACCTGCTTCTGCCCCATCACCACCCAGCAAAAAAAGATATTCTTAATTACATTAATAGTATTCTCTAACGCGTTAATGCATTTAAGCATTATTTCAATAATACCTACATTACTATTTATCTTCTTCCAACTACAACATTTAGAAAATGACACATCTCAAATATCAGGTTTACTCAGTCACCAGACAAAACCGCCACCTTTGGCTTTCCTGCACCCTATGATATTAGCTTTCTTTTTGCTACCTAGTATTCAGAAAACTAGGGCAGTGTCCACATGTATATTTATGTGTTGCCTTCTTACATAATCTGCCCACCGCAAGACACTATGGGCTTCTCCAAAACAACACTGAGCAAGCTCACCCTTCAGAGCACCTCCGACACGGCTGATGGGCGCCTTCGCCATCTTCTTCCCTCTGCTCTTCAGCTCAGCTAATGTGCTTCTCTGTGGTACAGAAGACCCCAAGACCTCCTCTTCCTCTTCATTCTCAAGTGCCAAGAGAGCTTGTCGGGACACTCGAGCCTGGAATTGTCTAAGGCATGACAAAGGACAATCAGCTTTTAATTGAAATGACCAATTCTCACACAACAAAAGCAGTCTAGAGAAAACTGCATACAACCGTCCCAGGAGACTTGTTCTCTAGAACAAGGAGAGCAAGCTCAAGACATAAGGATGTCATAGCTAGATGACTCAGGGTCCATTAAAACGTTCACTTGAGGGAGCTGGAGAGATGGCTCAGTGGTTAAGAGCATTGCTTGCTCTTCCAAAGGTCCTGAGTTCAATTCCCAGCAACCACATGGTGGCTCACAGACACATTGACAGAATATTGTATACACAATAAATAAATTATTAAAAAAAAAAAAAAGTTCGCTTGACCCACTGAAAATACTCTAAAACTTATCATCAGATTGATCAGAGGGTCAGCTAAGACTAGAAAATTGATGAAATTCATAGTTTACAAATTTAAAAAAAAAGAATTGTAGAACTGTGGAAAGAGTGAATGAATGTATCCAAACGCCCTTCGCCTGGACCCACCAATGGCTGCCACATCCACCACCCTCCACATACAGCTTTTCTTACAAACCATATGAAAACCATACAATGCATCTTACTTTAGCACAGTTGGCAGAAATTTGAAAACAAAATTTCTCTGCTGTTGTTGCTATAATTTTATAGTATATTGGAAAACAAAGAAGTAAACAGATTGTGGTGCTCACTGGAACACAGCACAAGCCTGCAGCCTATGTCTCTCCCACTACTTCAGTCTGAAACTCTAAACACATAAAAAGAGAACCCATGACTCTGGAGGGTTAACAAAGCAAGAGAACTGTGGTGGTGTGGAGCTTAGACATCCTGCGCTGGGCTGTTCTGTTGTGTTTCTTGTCTTCTCTTGTGCTTATCTACTGTAATGGTGATTTGGGAAACCCTACAACTCCCTGAGAAATTCTGTCTTTCTGACCAAAGAAACAGAAGCAGGGGATTCTGAGGGCCGCAAACTACTATAAGAAGAATGGAGAGGAATACGCTGAAGATCAGGAACTCCTGTCTCCCCTGTGCTCGCTCCTGAGCTAAGCACAAAGAAAAGGCCTTGAGAACTGAACTCTGACCACTACCCAAGTCTCACACCAGCCCAGCAGCACATGCAGGAGACAGACCAAACAGCACCACAAAGGACTTAAGGTTGAACTGACCACACACAACCACTGCCATAAGGTGACATCTGGAATTCAGCTGCCTAGGACAATGGGCATCACCGCTCACTCTCCAGAGACTGCCACTGAACAGGATCCACCACACTATCAGAATAAATGCCCTGCCTGCAACACATTCCTTCACACATAAATTAACAGGAAAATTAATTCTCAAGGGAATTAATTAATTAATTAATTGGCTAATTCTCAAGGGAAAATAAATGACAAATGCTGACTTCAAGACTGCTCACATGCTGATGCTTTCAGAGCTTTTTATTTCTAAAAAAATTGTATTATTTTCAGATTTTAAAATAGTTATTATAACTATGACCCATGAGATAAAATGGGTGTTTTGTCTGATGTATGCCTGTGCACCCCATGTGTCTGATACCAGTGGAGGCCAGAAGAGGGTGTCAGATCCTAGAATATAAGTCACTATTGCTGCTAGAAACCAGAATAGACAGATACAACACAAAAAGCTTAATTCATACAATGGAGTTTTTCAAAATTGAAATTTTTTATTCTATTTGATAGTTAAAATAATAATTAATGAGCACTTGGGTTCCATCTCACAACACTATAAATTTAAATAAAAAAAAAAATAAAAACTACTTAATCGAGGAAAAAAACACTTGCAAATCATATATATTGCAAAAGCCTTGTATTTAGGACACATAGGAATTCTTTTTTTTTTTTTTTTGGTTTTTCAAGACAGGGTTTCTTTGTATCTTTGGACTCTTGTCTTGGTACTAGCTCTTTGTAGACCAGGCTGGCCTCGAACTCAGAGATCCACCTGCCTCTGCCTCCCGAGTGCTGGGATTAAAGGCATGCGCCACCACCGCCTGGCATTTTTTTTT
>JAQHUG010000101.1:6570656-6586977 GCA_028555095.1 Dicrostonyx torquatus | reverse complement strand
CAAGATCTCCTAAGTAAATTGGGAGCATGGGGACCATAGGAGAGGGTTGAAGAGGAGGGGAAAGAAAAGGAGGGGAGCAGAGAAAAATGCAGAGCTCAATAAAATCAATTTTAAAAAAAGATCTTTTTTAAATAGTGTTTCTGTCTGTGTGGGAACATGCATGTAAGGATAGGAGCCCAAGAAGGAATATACATCAGCCTTGGTTAGCAAAGCCTGTTGTTGTGGGGGGAGACAGTAAAGGAAGACTCCTAGCCAGGCAAAGAACTGAGAACCAGGGACTGCAACTGCTCAGCCTCAACCGCATCTGCATCACTCCCCTCCCAGGCTCAGGGACAACACAGAACAGAGGGTGGGACGATCCTAAGGGATAGAGAATGAAGAAAAGCATCATAAAATGTTTCCCAGCCATGACACAACTATCGCACCACCAACACACAGCAGCGATGGTTGTGTGCACAAGACAGAGCACGCCTACTGGCCAGTGAGATGCTCAATGGTTTGTAAACATACTCACTGCCAACCCTGAGGATGTGAGCCTGAGGACAGGAGTTGGCGAGAACAGATTCCTGCAAGTTGTCCTCTGACCTCCCCACATAAAATAAATAAATAATCCTAAATAACAAAAAGTAAAACTATGATGAGGCCCAGTGACATTCAACCCTGGGTGAGGAAGGGCTCATGAGTCCCCACTGGCAGCTAATGGTTGCTGGAGGGTCAAATCATGTTTTTTAGGGGTAGAGTCACTATGTTACCCATGATCCAGTACCCCACGATTCATGGAAGCAACCAAACCTAATTCAACTCAATGGCACGCTCTCTCGCTCTCTCGTGCTCTCTCTCTCTCCCTCTACCCCCCCACCTCTCTCTCTCTCTCTCTCTCTCTCTCTCTCTCTCGCACGCACGCACTCACGCACCACAACAAAACAAAGCAGAAACATGAAAACAAGAATGATCTTATTGGGAAGAAAAGGAAGCTCAGCAAGAGTTAGAGAGGATAAGAGAGTGCAAAGGGGGAGTGTGAAAATGACTAAAATATAGACACATATCAAAACATCAAGTAATAAAAAATATACACAATAGTTATTATTATAAAGAAAATGCTAAACTGAGCACAGTGGTATGCGCCTTTAATCCAAGCATTGGGAGGCAGAGGCAGGCAGATCCCTGAGTTTGAGGCCAGCATGATCTACAGAGCAAGTTCCACGACAGCCAGGACTACACAGAGAAGTCATCTTGAAAAACAAACAAACAATACTAATACTAAGACAGTCAAATGGCATATGTCTGTAATTGTAGTACAATAGACACTGAGACCAAAATCCTGTAAATTCAGGGCCAGTCTGGGCTACCACAGTAAGTTCAAGAATAGCCTAGGATATTTGGTGAAGTCTTGCCTCCAATCAATAGATAAACAAAACAGTTTCTGACAAAAAATAATATACTCCTAATAAAAAAGCCAAAGTATAAAAGTGAAAAAAAAAATCAACAATACAAAATAGGCATGGTACTTGCCAAGAACAGATAGTAAAGGTGTTTTGTTGTTGCGGATTTATAGACTGTCCTCCAAAACTGCTAATAAACTCAACCTTGACCCAGAGGATGGAGTTTAGGCAAACCTGACCAAAATGAACCAGAGTTTTTTGGGCCTTTTGGATCTTGGAAAAGCAGAGGACAGTCAGCTTGGCTTTTCTCTGTGGCTTTTTGAATCTACCAGATTCATACCTACCATCTGTCTCCCAAGTTTTTATTAATAGTAGAATAATTTGGATAATCATTACATTTTGTTGTTTTTCAAGATGACCAGGCTGGGCTCCAGTAAAGGTTTTAAGAAGTAAAAATAGGGGTAGGAACTAGGAAGCAACTATAATATGTCAAAGAAAAGAGGAATTTTTCCAGTAGATCACCGGCCTTTATGGTCCTGGGTTTAAAACACTCTGTGATCTAACAACTCCATTCCAAGGGGGTGGGGTGAGGATGATGTTCACAAAAAGCCTTGTCAAATATCCACTCTGGGCTCATTTACAAAGCACAAAAGAACAAACCAAAACGTCCAACAACCGGTGAATATTAGAGTACTTACTCAGCTATAAAAAGGAACAGTCTACTGATATATGTGACATAAAAAGTACTTAAAATTACACTAAATGAAAGATCCATATGATTCTATGTTGTAGAATATTACTTGCTGTGTTTATACTATGGTATATTTGTTTAATGATGCAAAGATGTGTTACGTTCCTTTAGGTTGCATCTGTGTAACTGTGAAGCGGTGTTACTTTGCCTAAAACACCTGACTGATCTAATAAAAAGCTGAACGACTAATAGCAAGGCAGAAGAGAAGTGTAAGGGGCTGTTGGGCAAAGAGAATAAATAGGACGAGAAATCTAGGAAGAAAAGATCAAGGAGCAGAGAAGAGGAGAGGCGACATCAAGGTCAGCTACACAGCAAGCCACAGAGTAAGAAGAAAGGCACTGGGGACTATTATTTTCAGGTGTGTTACTTTTGTTTATGCTACATTAGATTAACTGGGAAGCTGTGATTCTTTGCTGATGGTTGGTCCTAATAGAGAGTGAATAGTCAATAGTGCGACAGAGGGAAGAATAGGCGAGGTAGCAGGCAGAGAGTAAAAAATGAGGAGGGGTGAACAAGGAGAGCAGGACATGAGGGGCCAGCTACACAGCAAGCCATGGAGTAAGAAGTAAAGAAAGGTGTACAGAAATAGAGAAAGATAAAAGCCCAGAGGCAAAAGGTAGTTGGGATAACTTTTAAAAAACTGGCTAAACTGAGTGGTGGTGGCTCATGCCTTTAATCCCAGCACTCAGGAGGCAGAGGCAGGCGGATATTTGTGAGTTCGAGGCCAGCCTGGTCTACAAGAGCTAGTTCCAGGACAGACTCCAAAGCTTTTTTTTCTTTGAAAAAAAAAGAAAAAAGAGCCGGGCGGTGGTGGCGCACGCCTTTAATCCCAGCACTCGGGAGGCAGAGGCAGGTGGATATTTGTGAGTTCGAGACCAGCCTGGTCTACAAGAGCTAGTTCCAGGACAGGCTCCAAAGCCACAGAGAAACCCTGACTCGAAAAACCAAAAAAAGAAAAAAGAAAAGCTGGCTAGAAACAAGCCAAGCTAAGGCCAGGTATTCATAAGAAAGAATAAATCTCCATGTGTGATCACATGTGTGATCATTGAGGAGCTGAGGGGCAGGCCCCCAAAGAGTAAAGAGCCGAAAGAGTAAAACAAACAAACACAAAAACAAAATTAAAAAACCAACTACCATCCTATTCATAAAAAAATTCTACAATAAGCTGGGCATGCTGACTGACACACACACCTGCAAGTCCATCACCTGGGAGACTGCAGGAGGTGACCACAAGTTAAAGCCAGCCTATGCTACAGAGCAAGGCCCCACCCCAAACAAACAACAAAACTCCAGAGCAGGCTAAGTGGCTTTGACAGAAATCTAATCAGCAGGTGCTTCTGGGAGAGGGGAGAAAGGGACTGGAGAAGTTGGGTGTTAGGACGAAATGCACGCTTTATTAGCACACTTAAAAATCTGAGCCTTCCCTCCAACTAGGTTATCCTCCGCAGGGATGTCAGTGCTGTGGGTGGCTCTCAATGGTAAAAATGTGTGCTCAGCACTCAGGAGACCCTGGAGCCATCCCAGAGAGAGAGACAGCTGAAGAGCTGGCTCAGGAGGCTCAGGGGTTAAGAAAAGCACACTAGCTGTTCTTGCAGAGCAGAGACTACCCATGCTGGGCAGCTCACAGGAGCCTACAAGCTCCATCCAGCTCGCAGGGATCAAAGCCCTTTCTAACCTCCTTGGGAACTTGTACTCACACACGCATACTCACACATATACACATAATTGAAAACAAAAGAAAAAAATAATTGAAAACAAATAATTTTTTAATAAAAAGAGAATCAGAGAGCAATGAATAAGTCCTTCAGAAGAGTTTTTGTAGCATTAACAAAAATGGGGAAGTAGAAAAAGGAGGGTCGTTTGGGAGTGAAGACATTTGTTATCTGACAACAGAATTACATCCAGATAAACCTGTCACAGTTGAAAATAGCCTAAGTAGCCTGGCAGTTGTGGTGCGCCCCTTTAATCCCAGCATTTAGGAGGATCCCTGTAAATTTGAGGCCAGCCTGGTCTACAGAGTGAGTTCCCAGGACAGCCAGGGCTACACAGAAAAATCCTGTCTCAATCAATCAACCAATCATTATGTAATAATCTTTTTGTACACTGTGAAGATATGTCTTTGCCAACGTGCCTTCTTAATGGTTTAATAAAAAGCGAAACAGCAGGAGATATAGGTGGGACAGCCAGACACAAGACACTAGGAAAAAGAAAGATGGAGTAGCCAGGAGATGCAAAGGAAGCAAGACAAGTGGTAAAGCCACAAGTTATGTAGACTAAGAGAAATGTTTGTACGAGCTAGTTAGTAACAAGCCTAAGCTATGGACGAGCCTTTACAATTAATAATAAGTCTCTGTGTCACTATTGAGGAACAAGCAGTCCTGATGCAAAGGCCTGACCAAAAACAAACAATAAATAAATAAAGCCCAAAGGAAAAGAAAAAAATACCCTTGGTAGAAGTGCATTAAATACATTTATCCTGCCAGACACCACAACTTAGCAACATGGCTCAGTCTCTCAGAGATGCAGGGTACCATCCCTCTCTGTGACCGCCCAGCATTTCAGAGCAATCCTATTGTGTATCCCTCCTCCTTGAAAAGATCAAAATTCAAAGTATGCTTTCTACCAAATGAGTATCATTCCCACATCCACATAAAACTATACGCTGAATCTTCTCAAGCTTAGGACTATCTACACATGATACGGGGAACAGACATGGGGAAGGCAAGAGCTGTCAATGGTAGCTGGGAAACACAGCAGAGCATCAGGGAGCCAGCACCAGTCAGACAGTAGAGAAATAAGGACAAGATCAAGTTGCAGGAGACAGAAACAAGCATTAAGAATAAAATACCACTGGGCAAATGCTGCAATCCTAGCACTTGTTATTAAGAGGCAGACAGATCTCTGTTGAGTTCAAAGACAGCCTGGAACTACATAGTGAGTTCTCTGTACTACATACAGAGTAACCCTGTCTCAAAAAACCAAAGCCAAATAAAAAACTCAAAAGGAGAGCAGAATACTATGTCTCTAGAGAATAAACATAAAAACACAGTTTTCAAAGATCTAAAGCAACGAGTATAGTTACATACTACATTTTAACCTGGAATAAACACCATCTCATGCAATTAAAAAGCATGCAATCGCCAGGCAGTGGTGGTGCATGCCTTTAATCCCAGCACTTGAGAGGCAGAGGCAGGCATCTTAGTTGAGTTCAAAGCTAGCCTGGTCTACAAAGTAGGTTCCAAGACAGCCAGTGCTACAAAGAGACCCTGTCTCTAAAACCTAAATAAATAAATCTTAAAATAAAAAAGTTTGCAATCAGAGTCTCCCTTAGGGCCTTCTACAGTTTCACACGAATGCTCACTACACGGCTAGGACCAACAAGTTGGACCCAAACTGCTCTACTACATGCTCTGCTACTACATACCGTTTCTGCTGCTGAAGGGTCCTGTTACAGGCCGACTCCTGCTGTGCCAGAGCTCCCTGAAGTGTAGACATGATCCGGCCATGCCGCAAGGGTTGTACGTTTTCTTTACTCAGCTCCCACTCATCTCCTTCCAGGGACATGGCTTCACTGTGAACAAGGAACAGAAGTAGCCCTGAGACCAACACTGTTACAGTACTAGACTGTCACCGTCTTTGGACGGGTGAGGTTTTGTGACTTCAGGTGGACACAGGGAGCTTGAACACTGTAGCAGTATCACGCTCCTCAGCTTCTGAGCCTACTACCTGGTTTCCAAGTTTATACCTAATGGGAGAGAGAACTTGGCAAAGGTGCCGTTGATAATATTATTGAATAAAGTTAAAGCCAGAAAAAATAATTTATAAAATCATCATGAATTTAGCAAAGTGGACTTTTTTTAAGCTAGAAGTTTTATGTCTAACATAAAACAGGGAACAATCTGGGTTTTATTCAAAATTAGTGTTAGTCAGACTAATATGTCATGTTTTAACTTTCAATTTAAAACAGAAATAAGCCAGGCGGTGGCACACACCTTTAATCCCAGCACATGGGAGGCAGAGGCAGGTGGATCTCTGTGAGTTTGAGGCCAGCCTGGTTTACAGAGTTCCAGGGCAGCCAGGATTATACAAAGAAACCCTGTTTCAAAAATCCAAAAATAAGTAAACAAACAAACAAAACAGAGAAATAGAAGCCAGGCATGGTGGCCCAAGCCTTTAGTTCCAGCACTTATGAGGCCAGCTAGGGCTGCATAGTGTTAAACCCTGTCTTTACAAAAAAAAAAAAAAAAAAAAAAAAAAAATCCAGAAATCTACCACTTCTCAAAATATCCACTGTTTTCAATCTTGCTCAGCAACCCCTTTCTCTAGGTTTTCACAGGTTTGTGGGTCTCCACATTTTTCTGATTTTCCTGTTTCTGCTATCAACACTGCGAACTAATAAATAAATCCCACTTAAGTGGAAGTCAGATCATTGTTTTGCTAAAAACCTTCCTTGTGATTTTTTTCCATTACAATCAAAATGGAAAGCCCATCCATCACTATGTTTGCATATTCACCTTGACACTGCCCCATACTCACTGGCCAGCAGCAGCTTCCCCTCCTAAATTATTACAATATGTACATGACTAGCTTTAAAAAAAAAAATGGCACCAGGCAGTAGTGGTGCACGCCTTTAATCCCAGCACTCGGGAGGCAGAGGCAGGTGGATCTTTGTGAGTTGGAGGCCAGCCTGGTCTACAAGAGCTAGTTCCAGGACAGGCTCCAAAGCTACAGAGAAAGCCTGTCTTGAAAAAAACCTAAAAGAAAATGACTATTTATTTGTGTGTGTGTGTGTGTGTGTGTGTGTGTGTACACCACAGCAAGTATGTGGAGGTCAAAGGACAACTTTTTTCAGAGTTGGTTCTCTCCTTCCACCATGTGGGGACCAAACTGAGGGCCTGAGGTCCTGAGTCTTGGTAGCTAGCAATTACCTCTATCTCCAAAGCTGTGTCCATGACTACTTCTAGTTTTGACCCAAATACCATCTCATTAGTGAGGAGTCTGTTCAAATCTTTTTTTCCCTATCAGTGCTAGGGAACAAATCCAAGGCTTTGTGTATCTTGGACAAGTGCCCTACCCAAGTTACATCCTCAGATCCAAACCTTTCTGTACAGGCATCAATCCCACCTCCAATGCTCCCTGCCATCTCTGGCTTTACACTTTTTAATACTGATTGCTATCTGATTTTTCTGATTTTAAATCTGTCTTAGTCATTGTTTCCCCCATTCCTCCTCAGAACTTAAGCTTCACAAGGCTTGGAATTTTATGTCTTTTACTGTTCACCTTCAATGTTCATGTGGTGATCAACAAATTCTGTTGCATGAATAACAGCTTATGACATGGAAATGACTCAGCTATTGTGAATTCCATAATTAAAATGCATATTAAGTTTTAACCTAAAAACTGTTTTATATTTCTATATATGAGGAAAAACAGCAAATGTTCTGTTTTTTAGATCTCTTTGCTACTGGCATAACGAAACTTATTAGTTGAAAGCAGTTATTTTATAAGTAACTTGAATTCTCCCAGAACTCCAGAAAACTGCATTAGTATCTCAAGACCCCCACATAACGCATGTTCAAAGTCAAGTAGCAGACTCAGATCTCAAGGCAAATTCCAAGCTCTCCAAGTTTTGCCTCGCGGCTGGATGCAGGGCTCCACGCCATCAGGACGGGGTCTCGGGAGGGTAGGGGGAAGAGCAGGCGCTCGCCCACTGAGCACCCAGCTGCAGCAGCTTGGCTGCGGGCCTCACCTCGCAGCAAGCTCTTCCTTCCTTGCCGCCGCCATTCTGCATTCCCGGTTCTTGCACTCGCCAGTCCGCAGACCTTTTCCCCCCGGGTGCCGACAGTCTGACGTTCCTTCCTCAACCTTCAGCTGGCCCTGGAGTTGCGGTGACCGACTCCCCGTGCTCCTAGACTGAATGAAACACGCACCCAACTCCTTCCCAAAGCCTTCACCTCACGCCCCATCCAGCCTAAGCCGCCAAGTTTCAAATTTAACGGTCCCTCACTCTAGACGTAGCCACGCTCCGCGCTTCCCCCCTTCCAAAGCATTCTGGGGATTGTAGTTTATCCCGGGACTAAACGCGCGCTGCGCTGTGCATAATGGGAGTTGTAGTTCCTGGGTTGAGGTACTAGTCTCAATGACTTTTTAGGCGCTGCAGCAGGCTCGGACACTAAATTCTCTTCAGATTCGCTCCGAGTTTCCTCTCTAAGACCAGTATTCGAATCCAGCGAGGGACACCTTAAGAACAAGGGTTTCTTTGATGTTTTGAGTGTTATGTCTTTGAGCACGTGTCTGACCCAGTTCTTCTGGGTTGCTCAGACCAAGTAATTGTGCTCCCCCAGGTCTTGCTGTCTGCTCTAGGTCTCACACACCTGTCCAGGGATCTTCAGGCCACTCTCACCCAACTGTTTCCCGTCTAACCTCTAAATTTTAAAAAGTTAGGTCCTAGTTCTCATTTTATCTCCAACACCTGTACTGGTTTAGCACTGCCCCCCTCTTCCCCAGCAAGAACTTTCACCTCTATGACTTCTTAACTTTGACCAGCTTCTTTTAAACTATCTTGGAAGCGTCTCATTCATCATACATTCTTTTTTTTTTTTTTTTTTTTTTTGGTTTTTCGAGACAGGGTTTCTCTGTAGCTTTGGAGCCTGTCGAAACTAGCTCTTGAAGACCAGGCTGGTCTTGAACTCACAGAGATCCTCCTGCCTCTGCCTCCCGAGTGCTGGGATTAAAGGCGTGCACCACCACCGCCTAGTCTCATTCATTCTTTCATTCAGAGTAGCCATATGTCCTGTAACACAGAATACAACAAGGCTAAGCCCTTGCTTGCTTCCCTGGGGCTAAAGGTCAGACTTGGTGGTACAAGCCTATATCTCAGCTTCTCAGGTGACTGAGATACAAGGATCAGGCATTCAAGGAAGACCTTACTTCAAAAATAAAAAGTTGGGGGTTTTCGTTTGTTCATTTTGTTTTTAAGGATGGTGAGCTAAGAGCGGGGCTATGGCTCAATGGAGAGCACTTGCCAAGTGTGTATCAAGGCCCTGAGTCTAATCCCCAGGACGACACACACAAGGAGAAGAAAAAGGGAAGAGAATAATAAGCTGGGCCGTGGTGGCACATGCCTTTAACTCCAGCACTCGGGAGGCTGAGGCAGGAGGATCTCAGTGAGTTCGAGGCCAGTTTGGTCTACAAAGCGAGTTACTGGCTTTTTTTTTTTTTTGCCAGTTTTCTAGAAGCTTCACTGGCATTCCCTTAGCTCATGTTTCCCTTTTTTCATCCTCAAAGCCAGGGATCTAGCATCTCCCTGGCTAGGCTTCATCATTACATGCCTTTCTGATCATAGTCAAGGAATTCTTTCTGTTTTTAAAGGCTCATGGCTAGATAGGGCTCACCTAGACAATTCAGCATAATCCAATGCTAAGCCCTAGTCACATCTGCCAGGTTTCTTTGGCAATAGAAAGTGACATAGTCACAGGAACGATTTGGAGGGCCATTCTCCTACCTACCTTGGGATGGAAAAATACATTGGCATCTCTAAAATCATTTATTCATAAAGAAACTTTTCCATGCTCTTCTTTCCAGACAGCTTTGGGGGATATGTTACTTAATATATTGCCCTCTCTAAGGCTTTTTATATTTAAACAGGGAGATTTTGTTATTCGTTTTTGTTGTTGTTTTTTCAAGACAGGGTTTTTCTGTACCCTTGGTTGTCCTAGAACTAGTTTTGTAGACCAGGCTGGCCTCTATCTCACAAAGATCTGCCTGCCTCTGCCTCCTGAGTGATGGGATTAAAAGCGTGCGCCACCACTACCCCACTAACTAACAGAGTTTGGAGAAGAAAATTTATAATTTTACTGATGGGGCCAGGCATGATGGTGTTCACCTTTAGTCTTAGCATCTGGAGAGCAGAGGCAGATAGAGTTTTGTGAGTTTGAGACCAAACTGGTCTCTGGTCTACACAGAGAGTTCCAGGCTGCATAGTGAAACCCCGTGTCTGAATGAATGAATGAAAACTAAATTTTAACTGGTGGATTTCAGACAGAATGGCAACCTTTAGAAGTTTGGGATTGTTCTAGCAAACTTCTCCATTTCTTGCATTTACTCTCATCAAAGTCATATCTTCCCGCATGAGTGAGTCTTCGATGGACTTAGTGGTTATATCTGGTCTCCTGTGCAGTGTGGTGAGAGAGTGTGTGTGTTCTTAGCTATGCAATGTCAGATTGCCCCAGTTTTGCCTTGCCTTCCTGGGTTGTACAAAAACCCAGCCCTGGCATGGCAAATAGTCCAAAGATGAGTATTGTAGAGTGTTATAAGATATGTTGTGAGGCTGGAGAGATGCCTCAGCAGTTAAGAGCACTGCCTGTTCTTCCAGAGGTCCTGAGTTCAATTCCCAGCAACCACATGGTGGCTCACAGCCATCTGTAATGAGATCTTGTGCCCTCTTCTGGCCTGCAGGCATACATGCAGACAGAATACTGTATACATAATAAATAATAAATCTTTAAAAAATGTGTTGCATTTGTTTATATTGTGGAACATTTGTTTAATGATGCAAAGATGTGTTGCATTCTTTTATGTTGCATTTGTTTAACTCTGTGAAGCTGTGTTACTTTGTCTCTCTAAAACCCCTTATTGGTCTAGTAAAGAGCTGAAAGACTGATAGCTGGGCAGAGAAAGGAGAGGCGGGGCTGGTAGGCAGAGAGAATAAATAAAAGGAGAAAAAGGATAAAGGAAGAAGGAGCTATAAAAGGAGGAGAGGAGGATGCTAGGGCACGATCAACCAGCCAGACATGGAAAGAAGGAATAAGAAGGAATACAGAAAGAGACAGGTGAAATCTCAGAGGCAAAAGATAGGCAGAATTATTTAAGTTAAAAAAAATGCCAAGCTACGGCTGGGCATTCATAAGTAAGAATAAGCCTCCGTGTGTGGTTTATTTAGGAGCTGGGTGGCAGCCCCCCAAAACAGCAAAAGAGTAAAAAAACAACAACTACAGATGGGAACCTTGGGGTCCCAGGGCACCCATGGCTTGAATTTTTATTGTGTGATCGCATGAGCAGAGTCTCTCTCTGGGGTAGAAGTAAGGTCAAGAGGAACAGATTGAGGGGTAGAGAGAAAATGTTCACAATCAGAGAATGCGACAGCTGGGAAAGCAGTATCACTAGGCCTCTACTCTGTCAACAGGTCAGCCAGTCAGACCGCAGGAACTTGTTGGCTTTAGGTGTCTTGAAGTGGGAGAACCAATAAGACAGAGGTATAAGGAGCCAACCAACGTGTTGCCAAGACGAAGGGGGTAGAGGGTGAAAAGGCACGTAGGCCCTGGACTGAGGGCTGCTCGCTGCTGCCCAGCTGCTTCTCTGTAGTAGCTGTTGGGAACTGTCCAGAAAAATCTGGGGTTTTCTTCTCTTCAGTGGAAACTCCTTTCTTGGCTATACTTCTGCTTTTCTGCAGAAGTACCCTACTTTCACGATCATCTCAAAAACATTGGAAATCGCTTGACCCCAAATTTCCACTGATACATGCAATAAGTATCTGTGCAGAATGGGGCGGTCCCAGTTTTCAACTCTCAGTCTTCTGACAGAAAAGGATCAAAAGGTCAGAACAGATCACAGGCTGAGAACATACAAAGTCATAGGACAGGATTGTAAAGAGACAACCGCCTTTAATCTGAGCACTTGGGAAGGGCAGGCAGGAGGACCAGATGTCGGAGGTCATCCTCAGATACATAGTGAGTTCCAGGCTAGCCTGGGCTGCAAATGACCCCCCTCCTCACCAAAGCTGTAAAAGAAACAAGACAAGATGCAGGGCTAAATAAGTTAGGGAACTAGCAGGAAATAAAAAATTTAGGTTGCTTCACCATCGCATCAGCCCAGCCACTTCTGTGCTCATAGCAGATCTTAGAGAATTTTAGTAGTTCGCCAGTTCCCCAGTCTTCTATACATGCCTGTCATTTCTCTAGGGTCTGTTCTTTCCCTCGTTCCCTCAACACCCCAAGCCAGGGGTCCAGGACCAAGGCAAGAGGGATGCAGTTGCAAGCTCCAGGCCAAGCTGGGTTACATAATAAGACCATGTCACAAAATACCAGGGGCTGTGGATATAACTTAGGGGTAGAATGCTTACCCAGCATATGAAAGGTCCTGGGTTCCATCCGTAGCACTGCAAATCCATCAACAGAAAGAAGCTTTGTTTCCCTAACTTACCTGAAGGTCTGTGTACCAGACCTGGCTTTGGACCCAAAGGTCCCATGGAAGAACCAACAGGGTGTTTCTGTGGCTCCATACCCGAGGATTCCTACCATACTGCTCAATCTGACAGGACAGTGGAGTCCCTAGGAGAATGGATCTAGCCAAGCTCTCTCCGCTTTTCTGCCAGGTAGGCTTTCTTGGTTCAGCTCTTTCAGATGCTGCCTTCTGAGGCTTGGTAAACACTGTACAAAACTTGCTTTTCACATTTCTGGCCATCTGGGCCCCTCATTGCTTTTCTAGGAGAAAGGTCAGAGGTCAGAGGTCCCATACCATTACAAACAACATAGGCTGAATGTAGAGGTAAAACTGATTCAGAGGGTTGAGAAGATAAGCTAATTTGACCCTGGTTCCCAAAGGCGCCCTGCCTGCCTGCCCACCCCCCATTGGAGGGTAGGCCCCAGCTGGAATTGAATTGTTCAACACTGAACTTTATTGAAGTAACATGGGGAGATTGAAGACCATTGGAAATGCTGAATCCAAAGCACTTGAAGGGCAGGTTGGGAGATCCCTGGCCCACTATGCCTGTGATCCTGCACAGAATATGACCTAATCTCCAAAACCACCGCCGTTTCTCTTCTCCTTGGGGCCCTTGGTTTATGGTGCTTCTGGATCATTTCATTGCCTTCCTTTCAGCACAGTCTCCAAGCCAAGGCAGGGAGAAAACCATCCAGAGGTAGGTGTGTTACATAACACTCTTCCCCTAACAGCCCAAGACACAGGGAGGAGCACAGTTCTCCCTGAACCAAGCTGGGTCTCTTGCTGGCTTCTTTTCCAGGTTTTGGCTTTGACCTCTGTATCAGTTACTTTTCGGCAGCTGTGATAAAACACCATGGCCACAGGCAATTTATAGAATTTATTTTGGCTGTGTTTCTGGAAGGAGTGGCATAATGGTGGGGGTGGCTTGGCAGCAGTTAGCAAGAGCAGGACTTTGAGAGATCACATCTCCATCCACACACAGAAAGCAGAGGACAGGGATAGAAAGAGAGAGAAAACTAGAAGTGGAATAGGCTATAGACTCCTAAAGCCCGCCCCCAGTGACACACTTCCTCCAGCAAGACTCCGCCTCTTAAAGGTTCCATAACCTCTATCAACAGCACCACCAACTAGGAACTAGAGTTCAAATACCTGAGCCTATGGGGGGGACATTCTCATTCAAACCACTACAATCCCAATCACTACAAACCAACAGAAAGGAACCTCATTTTCCTAGTTGACTTGGAGTACTGTGTACCCACCTTTCTACCCACAGTGGGCATTTGAAGAGAGAGGTGGGGATGTTTGGTCACTCTGGTCCACGTTTCCAGCTGGAGACTGTGCAATGTACAGGCTGGCTTCTGCCAGGAGTGTGAACGTGTAGAAAACTTCTCCATGAGGACAAGCCCATGATCGGAGTTTTCCTCCACAATTATAAACAGAAGAATGGACCAGCAGACTCCTATCATCAGATGCTCTTGGTTAGGAGCCTCCCTGGAATGTATGGACCAGGCACCAGGACATGGCAACTTTTGCTCTTCATCAAATGCTCAGCACCTGCCCTGACACAGGAGCTCAACAAATACCAGTTAGCTGACTAATGAGCATGAACACAGGAGAATGGTTAGCATGTGGCCTTGTGAGATCATGAAAATGATATATGTTCACTCAACAAACAGTCCTTGAATATTTTTTGTCAGCTGCTATGCTAGGCACTGGAGACCTAACCATGAAGAAAGCCTACGGCCCGTGAGCAGGAACAACAACCTGTAACGTGCCTACTGTTAGGGGCACAGGAGAGGCTGCGGCTCTTCCCACATTTGTGGAAACCCTTAGGAAAGAGGCCATAGAGTGTGAGTGGCTAAGAGGGGTATTGACAAACCAAAGGGGATCGATCGTAAAGGAGAGAAAATGAGAGCACACTGGCCATCTGTGGAAGGTCCTGGCAGGAGCTACCCTGGCCCATAGCCTGGTGAGCACAAGGTCAGAGGCCAAACCTAGCCTGGCAAGCCTGGACCCTGTTTTAGGCTGGAGAGCAAACCCAGCCCCTTTTGCTCAGGTTTGAGGAAGACAGTGTCTAGCTGCAGTCCAGGTACTCCTCTGAGCTCTCAGGTGGCTCTGCTTTGGAGGCACATAGTCCTGCCATAGGACAGAAGCAGGCAGGGCACAGAATGGGCACTGCAAACTCCCCCCCCCCCGATGTATTCCCGTCCTCACCCCAGACATTATAACTCTCTGATGCCTGTTCTCGTTTGTTTGCTTTACTGAGAGTGCCAGGGCCAAGAACTGGCCCAGCTGGTCCAACTGGTTGGAGGGCTCCTGGGTCCTTCTTGTCCCACTGCTTTGCTGCCCACGGCATGGACACTGGCTGAGGAAGTCCAGACTCATGCCTGCTGTCTTGCTATATCTCCTGCCCCTACCAAGCCAGGAGGGAGAGGATGCGATAAAGAGCTCCACGATGTTTTAACCGCTGCATCCTTCTTCGCTTCCTGGTCCATCTGTAGACAGACAGCACTGGAGTCAGGCAAACTGCATGTACCCGAGGTCTTATGAGGGGAAAAACACTTCTATCCAGTGTCATGCTCCTAACCTCATTATTTGTCCCTAAGAGTGCTGGAGGGTATTTGCTCAAGGATGTTTCTATTTGTTATGGGGCAAAAGAAGCTCACTGGGCTTTCATAGGAAGTCTTGCAAAGTGGGGGATAATTCCATACAATACCAGAGTATCCACCCAAAATGTCTGCATCTCCCTGCCACATTCACACACTAAGAAACACTACATGTGGACCCACTTTTTTTTTTCAAGGAAAGGTAATTTGAATAAACACTACAGCTGTAGTGGCTGGAGAGCTAACTCAGTGCTTAAGAGCACCGGCTGCTCTTCCAGACGTCTTGAGTTCAATTCCCAGCAACCATATGGTGGCTCACAACCATCTATAGTGAAATCCAATGCCCTCTTCTGGCATAAAGTCATACATGCAAACAGAACACTCATACAGAAAATAAGTAAATCTTAAAAACAAACAAAATAACACTCCAGCTGTGCTTCCGTAACCTTATTACGTAGATGAATCATCCAGACCTTAGCTCTGTAGGTCTGAGGAGTGGCCAGAGATCCAGGATTCCCGACAAGCTTTTGGTATTATACAGGCTGCAAGTCTTGCTGAGCAAGGTTCTTTGGCACAAATGTGCCTGTACTTTCTTTCAGACACATTTATATCTGGAAGACATTTTATCTGCAGAATTTATTGAGATTGGTTTCTGATTTCTAGTGATTAGAGGCCAGAAACACTGATGAACAAACAGGTCACTGTTATGCCCAAATCCGTGGTTCCCCACAAGAGCCAACAAAGGAGACTGAGTCCCACGTGTAAAAGCAAAGAGCCTTTATTTTAATCAAGTTTGCAAACTCAGTCTCTCCGCACGTCCAACGTATTGGGATAACCAGAGGGCCCCGAGCTCAATTAGAATTAGGGTTTTTTTTTAAATATTTATTTATTATGTATACAATATTCTGTCTGTGTGTATGCCTGCAGGCCAGAAGAGGACACCAAACCCCACTACAGATGGTTGTGAGCCACCATGTGGTTGCTGGGAATTGAACTCAGGACCTTTGGAAGAACAAGCAATGCTCTTAACCTCTGAGCCATCTCTCCAGCCCTAGAATTAGGGTTTTATAGTAGTAAAGGTGGGGATGAGGGGCTTCTGAGGTTTTAAGACCCCTGATTGGCTGACATTCATCTAGGGTTTCCAGGTAACTGTACGCTGGCAGGTGTTTCTAACTACAGTACTTGGAATGCCAGGAATTTCCTTTGAATGGTCTGTCCTTGGGCTGGGGTCAGGTGATCTCAACTTGTGGTTTCTCCTGCAGGGAAAACAACTGAGACTCCAGCCTCCATTGAAATTCATCGGTGGGCAGATTCCCCAGTGATAATGGTTGGAGGAAGCAAAGAATTTCCTTTCTGAGCAG
>JAQHUG010000101.1:6548159-6565632 GCA_028555095.1 Dicrostonyx torquatus | reverse complement strand
TTACCTTCAGATAGTGGCCCTGGGAGATTTGAATGTGCTCTGATATGTCCCACAAAACATGGCAATTTTCTACATTGTATGGCTTCCTGAATCTGTTGAAATAATACCTTAACTTGCTGATTGCTAGTTCCTAAATATGGCACTTAATCCCTGTGTTCTTCATTTGCAGACTCTACTTACCAAGACTGCCCCAAGAGCAGTCAAGTTTCAACATGTGTTTTGTAGAACACACATCATTTTTAAAAAATTAAAGATTTATTTTACTATTTTTAATAATAAACTAATAATATTTATTAGTTTGTGGCAGGCAATGGGTATAGGTGCCCCAAGAGTCCAGATAAGGGTGTGGGATCAGCTGATTTTGAGACTGACATGGGTGGTGGAAACTGAGCTCAGGTCCTCTGCAAGAGCAGCAAATGCTCTTAACCTCTCTGAGCCATCTCTCTAGCCAGACACCTCACATTTAAACTGTAGTAAGATGAAATGCTTCCTACTCTTGCCCTCTCACCCAATTTAAGAAACATTTGTTGTCATTTTGAGGCAGGTCTCATATAGCTCAGGCTGGTCTCGAACTTGATAGGTAGCTTTCAACTCCCACCTCTTAAGTGCCATTATTACAGCTGTGAGCCTCCATTGCCCATACCTGCAATTTCAGCACTTGGGAGTCAGAGCAGGGGGTTGTAAATTTGAGACCAGAGCAGGGGGTTGTAAATTTGAGACCGGACTGGGATGAGATTCTATTTCAACAAACAAACACACATCACTATTTAAAATAAACAAGCAAACAAACAAGTAAAAGAAAAAGAGGGAAAAGGAAAGGAAAACTTGATATAGGGTAGGAGGGCAGCAGATGGGAAGAGGGAGAAGGGGGACAATGGAGCAGGGGAAGGTGGGGGACCACACTTTAGGACTAGGTGATTCTTTCTGAACGTTTCTTATGGTATTATGGTTTATATAAACACACAAGAGAGGTAGATACACCATCAGTTGTGATGGGGGACAATTACTTTGGTGACAAAATATTCTTCTCCTCCTCCCCCTCTTCTTTTATGGTTATTTGTAGCCTAGGCTTGTCCATAATGGAACTTACTCTGTATCCCAGGTTGACCTTGCAGCTTTGAACTTTCCTTGATTCTCCTATCTCTGCCCCTTAGGGACTGGTATTATAGGTGTATATCACTATACCTGTTTTTGATGATGATGTTTGCTTTAGCACCTCTTCTTTTTTTCTTTTTTTAATTTTTTTTTCCAGACAGGGTTTCTCTGTGTAGGTTTGGGGCCTGTCCTGAAACTCACTCTGTAGACCAGGCTGGCCTCAAACTCATAGAGATCCACCTGCCTCTGCCTCCCAAGTGCTGGGATTAAAGGCATGCACCACCACTCTCACTTTTATTTTTCTTTTTATTATATAACTTATTTTTGTTTTATGTCCATTGGTGTTTTGCCTACATGTATGTCTATGTGAGGGCTCTTTCTTTCTTCCTTCCTTTCTTTCTTTTTTGAAGCAGGATCTCCAAGTCTAATTGTTGAGGGCAGCACTTTGTGAAAAGACCATTGCAATGTAATGAGACCAGATAAACAGTGTTGAAGGCACATGAAGGGGGGAGAGGAAACTCCTGGGGTTGCTGCTATGGCAGACTTCACAGAGGCGCCTTCGGGTTATGTTTTGAGTCTGCCTCTGCATCTGTGGTCTGGCTATTTCTCAGCATGCTGAGGAACTGGACACAAAGAAGCTTTAGAGACAGACAGTCTCTCCTCAAGCTCGTCCCTGTTGAAGTCATTCTTCTTTATCACCATGTATCAGTTATCACCAGCGCACGCTCCCCCGTATTCATTGTTATGCTGGGCACAGGTTGCATCCTCAGCCCTGACAATGACATCATCCCAGCCGCTGTCTGTCTGCATGGTTTACCATCAACCCTCTGCCCTCTCCTGTAATGGCAGGATGACTGTTGGGGACGTGTTCTAGTTGCTTTCTGTTGCTGTGATAAGACACTGATCACACGTGACTTGGGGAAGGGAGTGTTCTTCCATCTCAATCAGGAACCTGGAGGCAAAAACTGAGGCAGAGGCCATAGAGGAACACTGCTTATTGGCTAGCTCTCCTGATTTCCATTTTTATACAGCCCAGGACCACCTGCCCAGGGATGACACCACTCACCGTGGTTGAATCATTTTATATCAAACCTCACTCAAAAAAGTGGTCAAAAAAAAAGAAAGAAAGAAAGAAAGGAAGGAAGGAAGGAAGGAAGGAAGAAAAAAGCTAGTTAGGCAGTGGTGGTGCATGCCTTTAATCCCAGCACTCAGAAGGCAGAAGAGTTCGAGGCCAGCCTGATATATACAGCAAGGTCTGGGGTAGCCATGTGCTGCATAGAAAGACCCTGTCTCAAAAAAAAAAAAAAAAAAAAGGAAAGAGAAAGAAAGAAGAAGGAAAGAGAAAGAAAATGTTCCACAGACATGCCCAAGGGCCAAAGCAAGCCCAGGTGTCAATGTGTCTTCATCAGGGCGATCATTGTTTGCCCACCTCTGTATGCTGTTCTGTTGCCCAGTGTCTTAGTCTCTCTCGTCCCTGTGCTCTAACCCAAACAGAAGTCTGAAGGTGAAGGAGGTAGAGGAGACACAGTTGACTGATCCTCCTACCCTTCTGCCTGTCTTGGAGATAGTGGTTATATCTGGAACAGGGCTGTATCATGTGACCATGGGATAAAAACAGGAAGGCATGAGGTAGTATGCTAAAGAGAAGCAGACAGCAAAAGCAGAGCATCCTGCAAAGGCCACCCCGGGGCTTCTCAATACGTAGGAAAAGGATATTCCTTACTTAACCCACGTTTGCTGGGCTCTCTGTTATGGGAACAAATTCACTTCTCCTTCTCCCCCTCCATCCCTCCCTTCATCCCCCACCCCCAGAGTGTGTGTGTGTGTGTGTGTGTGTGTGTGTGTACCACTGTGCATGTGTGACAGTCAGAGGAAACCCTCTGCTGTTGGTCTTGCCTTCCCCTTATTTGAAACAGGGTTTCTTTATTGTCAGTGTGCTGTGTACACAGGGTATAGGGTTGTGTGCTTCAAGGATTCCTGACTCCACCTCTTGCCCCATTTTAGCAGGGTTGGGGTTACAGACACATGCTGTCATGCCCAGCTTTATAGGAATTCTGGATATTCAAACTTGGCTTCTCATATGTACACAAGTAGCTGAGCCATCTCCCAGGTCGTGTTTCTAATGGGAACATCTATAGAAGACCAGTCAAAGACCTAGCAGGAAACCAATGACATGCTATTTAGTGACATGAGTCAAGATGATTTACAGTGCTCAGAGCAGAGTAAGAAGGGAATGGTTGCCCCTAGTTCTGATGGCACAAGATAAGACAGTCACCCAGGATCTCGCCAAAGAACAGCAAACAAAGGCAGGGCCTGGCAGGCACAGTTCAAGATGAGCCTCCAACAATCATGGCATCTCAGAGGATGCTTCCTCCAACTTTCTGATTTCCACCCAAGACTTCCTGTTGGCCAAATGAACTCGAAGTTAGGCAAAAAGACTAGCTGACATAGGCCTTTCAGGGAGAGACTGTTGGGAAAGAGTGGAGGAGGAAGCAAGGAGGGTAAGCAAGAGGGGAGGGTGTTCCTGGGAAGAGGGGACCTCACAATCTAATCCAGTGAAGGGTTATCCTGTTATTTCCCCTACAATGGAATTGCCTACTGACAATGAATTTGCTTTCTGCCAGGCCTAATAGTCCCGGGGCTGGGAGTGTGAGACATCTGTGAGTCACCAGGTGTCCCCTGTCTGATTTGTTTGTGGGAAAGTTAGATATGAGATAGTGCATGCAGTCACCATGACTACCACCAACTCACATTTTCTGGAATAGTGGCTACCCCATGCTTATTCTATGCTGCTTACTTGTTTATCCTTGTTTTAATGATTCTTTTGTGTTTTCTGTTAATTGTTTCAAATTATACTTGGAACTAAATGGAGTGTGAGCAAAGTTCAGACTGGCCAGGTGGTAGCGGTACACACCTTTAATTCCAGCACTCAGGACAGAGGCAGGCGAATCTCTGTGAGTTTGAAGCCAGCCTGGTCTACAGAGCAAGTTCCAGGAGAGGCTCCAAAGCTACACAGAGAAACTCTGTCTTGAACAACAACAACATCAAAAGGTCCAAGCTGGGCTCAAACAACATAGCCTTGAATGGCCACGAACTCCTGATTCTCCTGCTTCTATCTCCTAAGTATTGGTATTACAGGTATATATCACTACAACTGTCAATAAGTCTTACCTTGGCTCTGGGTAATCCTGGCTTCAGTAAGATGGCTACTTCTCAGTCAATGTCTATGGTAGGCAGTCATGCTAGGTATGGCAGATTTGTTCTACAGATGCACTGGAAACATGGGCCTTGCAGGGCTTGGGGAGCGGCTGTGCTTTGGCTCTTTTATGGATTTCCTGCTGAGACTCTCACCAAGAGTTCTTTGGCTAAGCAGAGCACTAGCTGGAGTCTCACCCACAACCTTGACTCCAGTGTCACCAAGTGTGCTGCTGTGTGAACATTGCAGAGGCCTGGCACTGTCTGCATGCTTGGACCTAATGAATGTCTCGGGCTTGGGATGAAGTTTGCCCCCCACACCCCCAGCTTGAGGATCATATGGGATGGTGGGGAGATGTGGCACCACCCAGGCTTCAAGGAAAGAAAAAGTCTCTTTTAGAAGCAACAACCCAGTCAGGGTCTGTTGCCAATAATATCCTACAAACTGATCAAATTATAAAGAGACAAGTTTGGGGCTGGGGGTATAGCTAAGTTTGTAAAAGGCTAGACTAGCATGCACAAAGCCCTGGGTTTGATCTGCAACACCTCATAAAGCAGGCGTGGTGAACTTGTCTATAATCCCAGCATTTAGGAGACATAGGCAGGAGGATTACAAATTCAAGGTCACTCTTGGCCATGCAGAGTTAGAGGCCAACATGGGTTACATGAAACTCTGACTCAAGAAAGAAGGAGGGAGGAAGGGGAACAGTGAGAGAGGAAAAAGAAGGGGGGAAATAGGGGGGAGGAAGGAACTAGGTCTTGGCCTGCTGCACCAATTACTTAGGAGGCAGAGGTTGAAGGATCATTTGAGCCCATGAGATAAACTTAGGCAATGTGGGTTTATTTTGGCTGTGGTTCTGGTGGTCCAAGGTTGAGGAGCCTTATCTGGAATTGATTTTCTTGCTGGCACAGTCCCTAAATGATTCAATGTCACACATCAAAAGCCAGATTTTTTTTTAAAGGGCCAACAAGATGGCTTAGAGGGTAAAGGCACTTGCTACCAAGCCTGAAATACTGACCTTAGTTCAGTCCAAGCCAGACATGGTAGAAGGAGAGAACTGACTCATTGATACCCATGAGTTGTCCTCTTGCTTCCACGTGTACACTGTGGCACATATACACACACATGTGCACACATGCACACACACACACACACACACACACACACACACTGAGTGAATAAATAATTGTAATAAAAAAACAAAGCCAGATGGTGGTGGTGCATGCTTTTAATCCCAGCACTTGGGAGGCAGAGGCAAGTGTATCTCTGTGAGTTTGAGGCCAGCTTGGTCGATAGAGAAAGTTCCAGGACAGATTCCAAAGCTACAGAGAAACCCTGTCTCGAAAAAACAAAATAAATAAATAAATAAAACCAAGACCATTCACTGTAGCAGGTGTATTAGTACAGATCTCTCTGTAATCTCAGCCCTTAGAAATGGAAGCAGGGGGGCTGGAGAGATGGCTCAGTGGTTAAGAGCACTGGCTGCTCTTCCAGAGGTCATGAGTTCAATTCCCAGCAACCACATGGTGGCTCACAACCATCTGTAATGAAATCTGGTGCCCTCTTCTAGCCTGTGGGCATACATGGAGGCAGAATGTTGTATACACAATAAATAAATAAATCTTTAAAAAAAAAAAAGAAATGGAAGCAGGATTAGGAATTCAAGGTCATACTCTGCTATACAGCAAATTCCAGGTCAGCCTGAGTAGCATAAGATCTTGTCTCAAACAACAACAGGAACAGCAAGACAAACACAGAGAGAGAGACAGACAGACAGACAGACACACGGAGAAACACATCGAGAGAGAGAGAGCCAGGAAGAAATACACAGAAAGAGACAGAGATAGAGACAGAGACAGACATACACATAGAGGGAGTATGTTGTGTCTTCTGGCATCTCTCCTTATAAGCCACCAGGATTCAATTATCCCCAAGATTGAATGACATTATCTTATCCTAATCACATCTTAAAGCTTTATGTTCACCCTGTTAATACTTCTTAATGTGGATTAAATTTCAACAAAGGAACCATTGGAAGACACACTAAGAACCACATCCACACCATAGCGGGATCCTGTTAGAGGAAGGTAAGTCTGAAATTACAACCAGACTTATGTTCTTATAAGAACTTGTTGTTGGATATTTGATCACACTGTGAATCATCAATTTGCGTTTGCAATAATTAAATAAAATCTGATGTGGGAGTGTTCTCCTGTATTTTGTATTACTTTCATTGGTTAATAAAGAAGCTGCCCTGGCCTGTAAGATAGGACACAGCCCTTAGGTGGGCGGAGTAGACAGAACGGAAGACGGTGAGAGAGAAAGGAAGTGGGAGAGTTGCCATGATGCTCCCGCCACAGATGGATGCAGGTTAGACTTTTCTGGTAAGTCACCACCTCGTGGTGACACACGGATTATTAGGAATAGGTTAGTTTATGATGTGAGGGCTAGCCAAGAAGAGGCTGGTGATGATGGGCCAGGCAGAGTTTAAATGAATATAATTGTCATGTGGTTATTTCAGGCATAAGCAAGCAACCAGCGGCTGAGCGGGCCAGTGGCTGGGGGCTGGGAGCTGGGTGCCGGGAATACAACCTAACCTCTCCCCCCTTTTATACAACAAAAATCAGCTTTGGATCAGGAGGCTGAGTTAGCAACCAGTTGACAGAAAGTAATCTGAGAGTCCTAGGGTATATGTAAGACTATAGACACACAGGAAGCTGTAGAGAGCAACAGTGTAGTGTGGGTTTTTTTTTTTTTTGACAGGGAAGAAGGATGCTCTCTTTAAGAAGTTGGTACTCAACTTCTCTGAGCTAGCAGGTTTTCATCCCAGCTTTTGACTCTCAAGTCCTTTTTTTTTTTTTTTTTTTTTTTTTTTTTTTTCTGAGACAGAGTTTCTCTGTAGCTTTGGAGCCTGTCCTGGAACTACCTCTTGTAGACCAGGCTGTCCTTGAACTCACAGAGATCCGCCTGCCTCTGCCTCCCAAGTGCTGGGATTAAAGGCATACACCACCACTGACCAGCAAACTCTCGAGTCTTATTAGTAAATAGAACAATAGAGATCTAATTAAAAGCTATATTTGGAGGCAGTGACACAGCCAGTGCCTTCAGTAACAGAATTCCCGCCAGGCTCGAGTGGCAGGGCTGTTACCAGAGAAGCAGACCAGTAACTTCCAGCCTCGTTTGCAGGTTAAAACAGCAGCAAATTGAAGCGCAGTCTCTGTGCTGACAGAAAAACAACAGGGACTGTCCTTTGCTAGCCCAGTCACACAGGCTGCCAAGTTTTGGAAGGGGACCTACTAGACCCTGCCTCTGTCACTTGGGGCCAGAAAGGATCAAAACTCCCGGCTGACTTATACCATTCTCAGCAGTCACGTAGGATGGCTGTCTTAGTTAGGGTTTCTATTGCTATGAAGAGACACCATGACCACAGCAACTCTTATAAAGGAGAGCATTTAACTGTGGTGGCTCGCTTACAGTTCAGAGGTTCAGTCCAGAAGGAGCTGGGGGGACCTTACATCTTGACCTGTAGGCAACAGGGAGTGGGCTGAGACAATGTGCATGACTTCAGCATATATGAGACCTCAAATCCCACCCTCACAATAACACATTTCATCTAACGAGGCCACACCTCCTAATAGGGCCACTCCCTATGAGCTTATGGAGGCCAATTACATTCAAACTACCGCTGAATCACCAAGTACATTCCTGCCCTTTGAGACTGTCTTCAGTGCCAATCAAACAGCCTCCTTTGCACTCTATTCTCCAAGAGGAATAGAGGACATGCCTCTCCTCTCTTTGTCCTTGCTAGCTTTTCTTTCTTTTTCGTCAACTTTATTTATTGATTTGCTTGTTTATTTATTATTAGTAGTAGTATGTGTGTTTTAAGTTAGTGTCTCATGTAACCCATGCAGGCCTAAATCTCACTATGTAGCTGAGACTGGCCTTGAACTCCTGACTCTCTTGTCTACATTTCTCAAGTGCAGGGTTAGAGGTGTGTACCACCATTCCTGGTTTAATAGCTGTGTCTTAAGAGGGATCTGTGGAAACTCCAAAGAAGGGGTTCAAATTTGATCACCATGGGGGATCCAGAGACCTTACCCACAGTTAGACAACTCAAAGGCTAAAGAGTTCCTTCAGAGTAGAATTTGAGGTCGGAAGTCAAGGCAGTCCAGACTTCGGTTTAAGTCAGAAAAGTTCCAGCCCAGCTGGGGATGCTGGCACACACTCTGTCCCGCTGGGTTTCCTCTGCACACTGATGGGCTTCTGGGGCAGAACTGAGTGACAATGCGTTGGATGCAGAAGGCCAGTAGAAAACGAGAATTTAGAACAATCTGACTTTGTCCTAGAGCCAAGCTGCTCTGTAATGGCCAGAGAACAAAGGGCTCTGCAGACTTGAAAACAACAGGAGACTTTGATGGTATAACTTTAAAGCAGGGTAATGGATCAGGGCCAAGTTCTTCCGTGCTCCCAGGTCTGTCCTTCTGCCTGCCCTTGTGGAGATTTCCTTCCATGGTCCACACTGTGACCTGTGGGTGCTGTGTAGATTCATTGTGGTGCCTGTGTCTAGTGAGGACTTTCTTCTTCCCAAGTGACCTGAGCATCCCCTAGTGCTTAGGTGGGGAGCCCCAGAGCCAGGTCTCCCCTGGATCTAGAGGAAGCAGAAGCAGTAGTTGGGAAGGCAGAGAGATCTGGGGAGAATGTCTCTGCCTTGGGCCTTTGGCCTCACTTTTTAGGGAGGTTCCTGAACAGTTGCTACCTGCTTGTAGCCTGCAGCCCTGCTCTGAAGGTCTGCCATCTGCTTCCCATAGGTCATCTTCTAATACTGAGGTTGATTGCAAGCATTACTAAGTGACCTAATTAACTCATTGTTCCCACTTTCTTCTCAGAGTATGTGAATGCATGCCAATAAACATACCATCTGTGGCTAGCCCAAGAGGGCTGATGTTGCTTTTATTCCTGAGTCCCAAGCTGGAAATGTGGGGTTTATGTGGTCATTTCAGAGGTCCAGGTGCACTAAAGGGATAGCTATTTTCTATTCACTAATTAATCAATTAACTGATTGATTGGTGAGGCAGGGTCTCATGCAGCCAAGGCCGACTTCACCTCCTGAGTCTAGAGATTACAGGCATGGGCCACCACCACCACCCACTCTGCCCCACCCATTTGCCACTTCCTGTGAGAGAAGGGAGAAAAAATGAACCTAAATCTAAAGATGAAACCGAAAGCCTGTAAGAGAGCCCCAAGCTTTCATGAGCTCTGGGACCTATAGCCTGTGCGACAGGCTCATGGGACTGCCATTGTCACTTTTACAATAGTGATTTTGGAATGTTAAGCAGAGAAAGTCATTATTTTGAATTGAACTCTTGTATTAGGCCACTACAAACCAACAACAACAACAGAAAAAATGGAGTCAGTTATGCTAAACATCACATTATCATACTAAGACTTTAAGGAACAAACAGGCAGCTCCCAAAACAGATCAGCATTTCCTGAGAACTAGAGAGTTCAGTCCTAGTCAGCTAGTAAGGAAGTTGCCCCTGCTTTAACCCCTAAAAAAAAAAAAAAAAAAAAAAGTAGCCTAGACTAACCTGATGTTAACCAATCAGCTTTCTCTCTCTCTCTCAGCTTTCCTTGCTTCTAGTTTCATAGGAAACTTGCAATGCTACTATTGCACTACTGCTTTGAGGGAGCTTATCCTATTTACAGAATTCTTAAGTAAAAGCCAACTATATCTCTAAATGTGTTGTGAGTTTTTGTCTTTTAACAAGAGCTAAGCTATTGATTCTTCCATTTTAGTTCCTACATAATGTACTAATGTACTGGAAATGAGAATTGTAATTGAGAGTGAGTGAAATCATACATTTAATTACTTTAACTAAGGAATTCCTGGAGAAGTAGTTGACATGTAACTCTTAGCCTTTTTAGTTAGTGGGAGTTCTGAAAGGCACAAGCCGTCGGAAGGACACTGGTGGCTCTAAGGGGTCAGCTGATGCTGTCCACTCATGCTCCCTTTTGGGGGAAGGGAAGAGAAACTAGCAGTGCAGCTACACAGTTGGTAATATGCAGAACACTTCTACATTCGCCATCCAAGAAACTAGGACTGAAAATTTAAGCGACCTGGGCTGAAGCAGTAGCTCAGTCAGTAGAGTGCTTGCCTAGCGCGCAGGAAGCCCTGGGTTCGATCCCTAACATGACATAAACTGGGTATGGTGTGCATACCTGTAGTCTCTGCACTCAGAAGGAGCCAGAGGTAAAGAGCACCATTATTACACAGTGAGCTTGAGACCAGACCAGGAAACATAAGCACCTGTCTTTAAAAAACAAAACAAACAACAACAAAAACACACAGGGTGAAAAGCATGATTTCCATTGTTGCTGAGAATCCCAGATCCACCCTTCACTGATTACTGTTTTCTTCCTCTGCGTCTTCAACAAGCAGGTGGCCATTCCCTCTAATCAAAAGTGAGGAGGCTAGAAGCAAATTTTCAGGTCTGCACAAATCAGCTCTTATCCAATCAGTCATGTATGTGGGTGCTAGGTGATCCGGCTTCCATTTCACTTCCCAGACTCTGGAAATAGCAGATTCGCCAGGTTGGACAGCGTGTGTGTGTGTGTGTGTGTGTGTGTGTGTGTGTGTGTGTGTGTCAGATGTAGCATGATTGAGATTGGGTAATAGAACATCTTTCCTATTTCTCAGATAATTCAATTTGTCTTCTAGGAGGCATTTGCCACTGACTGATTTCAAATGGACTGTACACTTGGGAGGTGGAGGCAAAAGTTCAAAGTTGTCTCATCTGCATAGTGTGTTCCAGGCTATCCTGATGAGCTATAGGATACTCTGCCTGGGGCAGGGTGGGGGCTAAGGTGTCAAATTCAAGCACTTCAAGTCTTCTCAGGGTTGGCTAAAAGATAGGAGCAGGCTATGTGTCTCCAGGAACCCTGGCTCAAGCTGAGGTTGGGAAAAGCTCATTTCCTTTCTGGGTTTCATAACTCACAGGCTAAGGTTTGGACAAGGATGGCAGAATGGAAAAAGCATATTTTAGGGCCTTTAAGAAGCCTGCATTAGAAAATATACCAATTTTAAAATTAGAATATTCTGTTATTAGAAAGCTCTGCCTAACTGGTCATGGTGGTACACACCTTTAATCCCAGCACTTGGGAGGCAGAGGCAGACAGATCTCTCTGTGAGTTTGAGGCCAGCCTGATTTACAGAGTGAGTTTCAGGACAGTCAGTGCTACACAGAGAAACGCTGTCTCAAATAAATAAATAAATAAATACAAAACAAACAACAAACAAACAAAAAAGCTCCCCCTAGAGGTATAATGTTTAAATAATTTATTTTTATTGTGTGTGCATTGGTGTTTTGCCTGTATGTATGTTTGTGTGAGAGTGGCAGATTTCTGGAACTGCAGTTATAGCTGTTGTGAGTCACCATGTGGTTGATGGGAATTGAACCCAGGACCTCTGGAGGAGCAGCCAGTGCTCTATACTGCTGAGTCATCTCTCCAGCCCTAAGAGGTATCTTCTTAAACCCTTGATATATACAATCTTGAAGCTTTAAGAAATTCTATAACTGGTCTTTGTCCCTCAGATGATGACAATTGATCTCAATGGAGCATCTTGAATTTTTTTAACTTCCCGGGTAATTCTTTTAACCCCTCGTTTTTAAACATTTTACATTTACTTACATGTGTGCTCCCATGCTGGCATATCATGGCATGTGTGTGGAGGTCAGTGGACAACTTGTGGGAGTCAGTTCTCGCCTACCATGTGGGTTCTGGGTGTCAAACTCAGGTCAG
This sequence comes from Dicrostonyx torquatus, assembly GCA_028555095.1. Classification (NCBI taxonomy): domain Eukaryota; kingdom Metazoa; phylum Chordata; class Mammalia; order Rodentia; family Cricetidae; genus Dicrostonyx; species Dicrostonyx torquatus. The sequence continues at coordinate 6,553,541 of JAQHUG010000101.1, read as the reverse complement.
CAGGCTTGGCGAAAGTATTCTCAGCCACCAAGCCAGCTCACTGGCAATCTTCAGGCAATTCTAAAGTGCAGCCCTGCTGAGAACCACATCTTCATCACCAGAAGGGCTGCTTGCTGGGTCCCACCCTCTGTGTTTACCAGTGAGGGGTCTGAGAGGGAGGCTGAGAACCTACTTTTCTGATACTCCAGGGTACAGTTTAGAGAACTTGCCTAACTGGAATTCAGGAGAGTTTGCTTGCTAGTAAGTAAGTAAATAAATAAATAAATAAATACTACAACCACTGTGCTGGCTAGTTTATGTCAGCTTGATGCAAACTAGAGTTATTTGAAAAGAGGTAACTTCAATTGAGAAAATGCCTCTACAAGATCCTGTTGTAGGGCATTTTGTTAATTAACAATTGATGGAGAAGGGCCCAGTCCATTGTGGGTGGTCACACCTCTAGACCTGTGGTCTTGAGTGCTCCCCTGAGCAAGCCCTGATGAGAAGGCAGTAAGCAGCCACCCTACCATGACCCCTACATCAGAACATCCAGGTTCCTGTCCTGTTTGTGTTCCTGTCTTGACTTCCAACAAGATGAGCAGTGATACAGAAGTGTAAGCCAAATAAACCCTTCCTTCCCAACTTGCTCTGGTCATGGTGCTGCACCATAACAATGGTAACCCTAAGGCACCACCAAACATTACGTGTTAGGAATTTTGGTATAATTTCGTATAAAGCATTTAAATACCTAATCTTATTTATTCATTTTTTATTTATTTTTTTGAGGCAGGGTGTGTGTGTGTGTGTGTGTGTGTGTGTGTGTGTGTGTGTAGCCTTGATTGTTCTGGAACTCACTCTGTAGTTCAGACTGACCTCAGACTCACAGAGATCCATCTGCCTCTGCCCCTCCAGTGCTGGGATTAAAGGCAAGCACCACCATCGCCTAGCAGCTTATTTATTCTGAAGGTAATTATATCCTATACATGCCTTTTAAGATAATTCATGTTTTTAACATGCTACAGTTCGTTTTGCAGGTTTCATTTCTGAAAAGCGGGTCAATAGTTTTTTGTGTTTTTTTTCCATTTGTTTTGTGGATTTATTTTTAATTGCATTTACTTATTTATAAATGTGTGTGTACAGGTGTCTGGGTGCAAGTGACATGTGTGGAGGTCAGAGGATAACATATGGAAGCTGGCTAGTAGATTCTGGGGGTCAAACTTAGCTTGTCAGCCTTGGCTGTAGGTGTCTTTACCCACTGAGCCATCTCTCTGGCCTGTATGTCTGTGTGAGAGAGAATTTTTATCACAAGGAGAACATGGTCATAGCTACTGTTAGTTGAACATTTCTTATGTAAAGATCCTTTGTATTTACTTATTACATTTATTTGTATTTGTTTATTAACTTATGACAGTTTATACTCCAACCTTATGCAAGGACTCTGGCATAGTTAGGGTTTCTATTGCTGTGAAGAGACACCATGACCACAGCAACCATTATAAAGGGTTAAATTAAGGTGTAAGAGTTAGCAAATAAGAAGCTAGAGCTAATGGGCCAAGCAGTGTTTTAATTAATACAGTTTCTGTGATTATTTTGGGTCTAAGTGGCCAGGAACAAACAAGTGGCCCCTCCTCCAACAGAGATCCATGCCCCAGCTTTGCACCTGTTATAAGGTAGCCTCTAAGTTCTGTCACATCACCTATCAGCTGGGGTCTGTGGTGGCTTGAATAGACTCATGTGTTTTGGAGTAGGTATGGCCTTGTTGGAGGAAGTGTGTCACTGTGGAGGCTTCCTTTTTGGGACAGAATCTCTGTCACTGTAGCCTAGGATGGCCTAGGATTTACTAGACAAAACTTGTGGCAATCACCCTGCCTTAGCCTCCCATGTATGAGGATTACAGGCATCTAATTTATACTGATTGTTCCACTAAGTAAGAGCATTGTCTTACGGTGCTGTCTGTGCCCAGCAAATTAAATCTCCAGGGATCCCAGCTTTTTCTTCTATGGCTGCCAGGCATGACTAAAATGGAAGAGGGATGAGCTATTCACCAGTTGCCTTCCTAGTAGTACTTGTGTGTCTTGGGGCACATAGCATGCACCTAATAAATACTGTGAAAGTTTCTTTTTAGAGAAGAAGTGATCATTATTTCAGTTAAACCCATTGGGATTGTCTGAAACTAGGAAGTGACCTTATTGTCAAAGACAAAGTGAAATAAGGCTCTCAAAATAAAACACAACAATTTTAAACCAGGTGTGGTGGCACATTCCTGTAATTCTAGCACGGGTAAAGCTGAGGCAAGCCAACTTTAAGTTTGAGGCCATCCTAGGCTACATGGTGAGACTGGCCACCCAAAATCACCTAATTTTTTATTAGTATCTTTTGTATTTCTTCTTTGAGAATTTCATACATATATATGTCCAATGTATTTTGATCATATCTACCCCCTACCTCCAACTGCCCCTGAATCCCCCCAACACGTGCCCCTACCCATTTCATATTCTTTTCTTCTTTTAAAAAGACAAACAGTCCACTGAGTCCAGTTAGTGTTGCTTTATGTACAAGGGGCGGAGGGAGCTACTCACTGGAGCATGGGTACCTACCAGTAGCCACACCCCTGAACAAAAGTGATTGTCTTCCTATGCACCCATCAATGCGAATGGCTCCTCAGCCAGGGGTAGGGCCATGTGAACTCTCCCTTATCAAGCTGGCGTTCTGCCTGGCTTCATCTTGTGCAGGCAACCACAGCTGCTGTGAATTCAGGAGAGCCACAGCCCTGCTGTCTCCAGAAGGCAGCCCTTCACATCCGTTCTTTCCATCCTCCTGCTCTTCCGTCCTTTCTGCACACTCTTCCTCAGTGTGCCCTGAGCCTTAGGCCTGAAAGTTCACAGCCACTTAGTCTCAGCACTTTGACCAGAAGTCTCTGTAGTAACTGAGAGGCCCACTGCAAAAACAGGCTTCTCAGACCAAGGCTGAGATTACTGTGACTCTAGGGGCATACACATAAACTCTAGGAGTTGGAGTTTTGACAACATGACCCTTTAATGAAATAGTAGGCTGCCCCTAGGGCCTCTCACTTCTTCAGACATGGGCTTCTGACCAGCTTTACCATGCCAGGAGTTCCTTCCTGCAGAGCAAGCCTTAGATCTGATCAGCAGTCATGCCACTATTGTCCCAGTGGCCTGTGAATGAAGGCTCCCGAAGAGAAGCTGCACCTTCTCTTCTACAAGACAAATCAACTGATTAAAAACTAAATGAGTTCAGAGAGACTGGAATGCTGCAGCTCCAGAGCCTAATTACAGTTTATCTTGGGCTACCTTTAGCCCCTTAAACAGCCATTCCTTGACCACTGTTAATGGGTTCCATCACCCAGCACTTTGGCAAAATGTCTAGCCTCTCCAAATGCAGGCACTTCCTGATTCCAGGGATGCACATGCGCCATCAAGCGCTCAGGCAATTTACATAGCCACTGGGGCCCTCAAGCCCTACATGACATACATGCAGCAGGGTCGTGACGTGTAATGCAGCTACAGCTACCTAAGCCCCGTGTGCACATGCGCTAGGCAGCCTTTAAAAGCTGCACATGTCTGCTCCAGGCTCTCTCTTTCTGTCCCTCTTCTGAAGAGGTCTCCTTCTCCTCACCCCATCTCTATCTCCCTCTCTCTCTCTCCCTGCACCAGCTTCCTCAGATCTGCGCACATGCCTTTCTCTCTCTTAATACACTCTTATAGTGGGTTTTGTTGTGTGTTTCGTGATCTTGCTTGCTCACGGTAATTTCAACCACCTTTGGGTCTGACTTAACATCCTTTGACTTAAAACCTTTTAGAGTGTAATTAACTTAACAAAACCCAATTTCTACCAATGAAAAAACTAAGAGCATCATCAGTTAGCATTTGAGGCATATCGCTGAGATTTTTCCACTTTGCTGTAACCATGTACTTAATATTTCCAGCAATGTATTTGAAAAGCACACTGATTTATGACTTTTTTGTTCTGTTGCTATAAAAACATAAAATTTAGGGTAACATAAGTCTGTGTTCCTAGGCCATAGTCATTCATATTTGGCTTCAGAATAATCTCTTATCCTCTTTGGGGTAAGAGTCGTGTTTTTTGTGTTAATAGGGAACATTTTGAAAGATTTGAACATTTGGAAAACTTTTCTTTTGTTTTTAAAAGACAGGGTTTCTCAATGTAGCCCTGGTTAGCCTAGAAATCACTCTGTAGACCAGGCTGGCCTCAAACTCAGAAATCTACCTGCCACTGGCTTCCAAGTGATGGGATTAAGGATGTGTGCTACCATCACCTGGTGAAAAGACTTAATTTTTAAAAACTCAAGATCATTTTTCAACCATAGTCTAAATATTTGTATCTATTTATTTTGATTACGTGTGTAGTTGTGTATGCCATGGTGCATGTGCAGTTGGTTCTCTCCTTCCACCCTAAGTGCCAGGATGGAACTGAGGTTCTATGCTTTCCTGGCAAGCATCTTCACCCATTGAGCCATCTTGCCAACCCTAAGCCTTTCTTCTAAGTGACAAAGAAATAATAGCTTGAACGAAGTAGCTCAGTGGTAAAGCACTTGCTTAGTGTTGAAAAGCCCTGGGTTCTTTTCCTAGAACTGTAAAAACAACAGCAAATCCCCCCAAAACCAAAGAAATGAAGTAGGAAGCTTGTCTACTTGCAGGAAATAGTCAAGCAATAAACACTGAAGCAAAAACATCCCTTCCATAGATAAGAAAACTAACAAACATCAGGGACACTTGCTGAGGGGCTGGACTCCAAAACAAGATTCTTCTTCTTTTCATAGCTCTGAAAACTTGTCTAGTCCAAAGACACAGTTAAGGACAGTCTTACATCTAGAAGATACTGGAGAAGTCAACAGAAATGTATACTGAGAACAGGGGTCAGAACTAGACCACTCTGAGGGTAGAAGTAAAGATTTTGGGGGGAATCAAACTTCCAAGACTATCCCTGGGTGGGTGGGTGCAACAAAATGACAGAAAAGCAAGCCGACTTTATATTGACAGTCATTACAGTGGGGGCTTTGAGCTGATACAAGTTGTCTGTATTGACCTGGAACCAGATGTCCTTGTCTGAGATAGTTGACCTTTGGGATGGTTTAAGGGGGGGGTTCCTGGTAAACAGAAGCCCACCTTATGAGATCCATGAGGAATGTTGAAGTTAAGCTTCTGTTTATCCAGTAGCAATCCTACTGATTCCCCCGTCAGCGTTCTGTTTAGGACACTCACCAGCACTGCCATTAGGGAAGGACGTAACGGTCTTACAAACTTCATACCCTCATTGTAAGAGAGCCAGATCTGAAAAACAATTCCACTCTAAAACATTTGTGATGATGTTTTTTGCCAGTTGTGAAATCCATGATTGATCCTAGTGTTTAGTGTTTTTTTT